>JALPBZ010000130.1:0-60063 GCA_026538355.1 Cryptococcus sp. GC_Crypt_5
ACGGTGTAAACCACTTGCCGATACGTGTAGTTTCGGTCACACCCCCCACCTCTCAAACCGCCCTATAACCCATCTGTCACAGCCACCAATATCGATGTCTGAAACAATGCGTAGCATATAATGCATTGCTCCAAGTACACACCGTCTCTCTCTGCTGTACATCACTAGTACTCCTGAACAACCCCTGTATTAAAAAGGACGAGGGAAATAGCTCGTAACCACCCTTATCCAGCATTACAGCGTGCTCGTTGTGCCTTGCGCAAGTGCGACTCCCTACATCCCTTAGGGTAGCGCGTGCAAACAGATCTGGTACGCCATGCCAACGTGGGTACCGACCATGCCCTATCCTCGGCATCGTCTCGGAGCAGTATTGAAAGGTGAAGGCCCATGTCCGCTTAAACCCGCGACAGTCTATACTCGCGTGCTCGTTGCGCCTTCAGCAAGGGCGACTCCCTACACCCCTCAAGCGAAGCGATGCGGCCAGATACGGTACGCCATGTGCATGTGGGTACCGACCGCATGTTCCACGCCCGGCTGCTGGTAGATCTGGTGAGGTACCTGGCACACGGCGTGCTCTTCTGGCTACCGAATAAGAGAAAGGGAAACACTAATTTAGGGTATCAATCGGCTATGGATCAAGGATTTATGCTGCGCCGTCGGGTATCCACCTTGCCGCTCACAGAGACATTGAGCCCTCGTCGTCCCGTTCGGACAGGATATATCGGACAGGATATATAAACCGTTCACCCCTTCTATAAATCCTTCCCGAAACGCTTCTAACAAACTCCTCATTCGATCAATATGCCCTTTATCACAACGCAAGACGGTGTCGAAATCTTCTTCAAGGATCTCGGCCCCAAAGACGCCCGCCCGATTGTCTTCCATCACGGCTGGCCGCTCTCGTCCGACGACTGGGATGCGCAGATCCTATTCTTTCTCTCAAAAGGCTACCGTGTCGTAGCCCATGATCGACGCGGTCACGGACGCTCGGCCCAGGTCTGGGATGGCCATACTATGGACAACTACGCGGCCGACGTGGCCGCTGTGGTCCGGCATCTTGATCTTCTTGATGCAGTGCATATCGGTCACTCCACGGGAGGCGGCGAGGTCGCACGTTACGTGGCGCGTTTTGGCCAGCCTGAGGGCCGGGTTGCCAAGGCTGTTATGGTCAGTTCGGTGCCGCCGCTGGTGGTCAAAACGGACGCCAACCCGGACGGTGTGCCGATCGACGTGTTCGACGGCTTCCGCAAGGGGCTTGCAGGAAACAGAGCGCAGTTTTTCCTGGATATCCCAACGGGCCCTTTCTATGGCTACAACCGCCCCGGAGCCGTGGTCCAGGAGGGTGTGATTCGTAACTGGTGGCGACAAGCTATGCAGGGCGCCGGCAATGCACAGTACGATGGCATCAAGGCGCTGTCTGAAACCGACCATACCGAGGATCTGAAAGCAATCAAGGTCCCAACCCTGGTCTTACACGGCGAGGACGACCAGATCGTGCCAATTGACAACAGCTCGCGCAAGTCCGCTAAACTGGTCCAGAACGGCACATTGAAGACCTACCCCGGCCTCAGCCACGGCATGCTCACTGTCAACGCCGATCAGCTCAACGCAGACTTGCTGGCATTCATCGAGGCCTAGCCTGGATCAACAAACCTGATCAGCCTGGGCCGCAAAGTCGTGCATGGTCGAGGAGAGGGAGTAGGGAGTGTATGGCGTGTGTCAAAGGATGGGACGGAGACTAGAGCGGGAAAGAGTATCAATGGACCCGTTTACGTTGCTCGTCGAGGATGTCATGCGTTGATGACTGGCGAAGTGGGACCGCCTTCCCGGTTTAGTACCCTTCGGGGATCAGTGACTTTCGTCGAGATCGGTCGTAAGTTGAGCAAACCCCATGCCGGGGACATCCGTTTCAAACGCTGCCATTCCGAGGACACCATTTCCGAGCTTGCCCTTTATCTCCACATGGCCTTTCAACCTCAGGAGTCTCAAAACAAATAAGCAGCCCGCTGGTATCACAGACTGAGGGCTTCTCTATCATCTACAGGGTGTATCTCAAAGATCGCGCATAAACATCCCCCAACTACACCATCAGCCAAGGACCCTCCGCGTCGTACACTCACTCAATATCCCATCCTTCTGGCTGTACATCCTCCTGAGGAGCCGCATATACACTCGCTCCGGGCGCATCCCATTGTGCCCTTCCCTCAGGGTGAACGGTTGTGTCGTGCATCTGACCATTGCCGGAGTTCTGAATGACACTCTGGATGAAAAGATGTTCGTTCGCTGACGATCGCTTCTGTATACCACGAAGTATCTCTTCTACGTTATCCGCGTCGGCCGGCGGTTTATCGATGATCTGAAGGATCAGCATGGTGTCAGACGATTCGCTCACCTTGATCATCTCTGCGGCGGCACAATACCCTTTTGCGGCCGCTCGGACAATCAATCGGTGCCCCTTCGAACGTACTTCGAGGAACACGGCGGATGATCTGATCATCTCCTCTCTGGTCTCACCCCTCGCGTCGGGGCTCATCAGCGCATGAATGAAAAGGACTAGTAGAGCGGAGATGTGATGTATGAATTGGAACAACGCGTGGCGAACGATAACTGCCGTTAGCGCATATCACAAGGTAAGACTCACGCCGATCGCCCTCCTCACTCAACTGCCGACAGTGACCACGGGTGATCTGTCGCGCAGCCGACAGGATGATGGTCTGAGACTGCATGTATCGTGGGTCCTTGTAGCTCCTGAGCAGGAAGGGTCGATGGAGGCGTAGACATCGTTGGAGGTAGGAGCTACAGTGAGCAGAGCATTGTGTATACACCCACCTGTTTATCAGGGTAAATGCGTGTAATTCCTTTCGATTGAGGTCGTGTGTAGCTCTCATTGTGAGGAAGTCCTGGTGTGTCTCTCGCAATGCTTGAGACTCTGCCAACATGGCGTCGTAGGAGATGTGTTCGAGATTTTGGAGAAGTAACACAATCTGCCGCCAATGTCGAGCCACGCTGTTGATATGAAATTCCCATGTGAAATTCGTCCTGCGGGTTGTGAGCTAAGTGGCGTTGATCGACTGACTACTTACTTCTCCCACGGCTCTGCTGGCTTGACGGGTGTGAGAGATAGAAGTGCCTCGTCGGTGTAATTAGCAGGCGATGGTGTGGACACAGACTCTGTGCGCTCAGCAAGCATTGATTCGGGTATGACTCACCCATGGGGAAGCAAAAGGGGGCAGCGCCTCGGCGGATAGAGGTGGAAAAGGTGTCTTGAAACAGGACGGTATAGAACAGTCGTCGCACGACCTCGGTACTGTACAGCGGTATATGAAGGGGAAGAGCTGGATCTTGCAGCTCCAAGACATCCTCTACCGTCGCTTGTTGATGAAGACGCAGACCTTTGCAAATACTTACTAGTCAGAAATACTTTCTTGCTAAACTCTCACCCAACCGCAACGTCAAAGTACATGCACTGAGTGTGCTCTGCCGGGAGACCTGGGACCGCCCCAGTATAGTATGGGCCCTGTTGCCTAGAACATAAGCAAAGTAACAGATTCGACTCACGTTAGAGACGTGACAATCAGGGCCGCCTGGAGTGTCCTAATCTGAGGCCTGCACAACCATGTCGCGCAGGTCAGAGCGGTCTCGACAGCCTCGAACAGCTCGGAACCAAGCACTATGAGTTTAGCAGGAGAAAGTCCAATGGCGAGTGCGTTCTTTGTAGGCTTTTCATCCCCGAGAGAGTGTGTCGAGACCCTGGGTCATAAGCGACCGAAACGAGTGGTTGACTCACCAAAGCAAAGCTGCGAGTTGAGCGATCCACGCGGGGTCGATGGACATGTGCATTCCCATCGAACGCAGCGTTTCGAACTGACTCAACTCGCTGCGGAATACACCCTCGTGCAGAAAGAGGCCTACATGTCATCAGACCATGGACTGTGCTAAGAACTTACGAAGCACTTGCAACTCTGCGAAGTAATGGTCGATCAAGTGACGCATCTGAGCCTTGCAAGGCAGCGCTTCGAACAGCTGGAGCATGTCTCGGTTCCATTTTGGTGACGACTTCGAGTTCCAATTCGACACGATGTACGGCCACAATTCCTGTCCGCTGGTATTTCCAACACCGCTGACCGTCTCGTTAACGTTCTTGACCGTTCGCTCCAATTCGGACACCACAGCAAGATCCTCAAGTGCACTGAAGGCGACTTCTTCAACAGCAGCACGTTCTTGTCCAGGATCATGGTGCCCCGGGGTCTCACGAGATGGGTACGAATGGGAAGATGGAGATGTGAATGTGTGAGGGTGAGGGTGTACATTGGCTTCGAGTCGACCTAGACGAGATTGAAGTGCTATGAAATCTTCCATAGGGACCGTGCTCCCTGATTTCCGTGGAACCACGTAGTCGCTCTCGAATTCACAAGCATTTGCTTGCCCACGGGTCAAACATGGGGAGCAAGGTTGAACTTTGTCGCATTTCGTCTTTCGTCGCTTACAGGCCAGGCATGTGAGCTGTGGGCGTCAGCGTGATCGTTCGATGACAACTCAACCTTTGGTCGATGACGCTTGATCTTTGTTTTGCTCTCAGGCTCTGACGAGTCTTCCTCCCTCTGACGTGTTGCGACATGGGTCGTCTCGGGCATGGTGGTCGTTGGAAGACGGATTGTAACGAAGAAACGACTCTGTAAGGCTTGATGTTGCAATTGAGCAAGATCCCAACTCTTCTCGCCCGCGATTACCGAAAAAAAGCTTTGCTCAAAGGGGCAATTTACTTTGTTTTGCCCGATGACATCGTGCCCGATCTCGCCTCTGACCCGCGGCTGATAGGTGGCATCCGAGGAAAAGCAACAACAGTATTCAGTCTGGAAGACGAGAAACGAATCCTACCCTTCATTGCCTTGGTCACGCAGCAGCGGCTGACAAGCAATCTACCACAAAGATCTGCATCAAGTTCGAATCATCACCGAACCGCGGTTCCTATCGTCCGGGCTGGGGGTTATAAGAAGGAGTTACTGCGTGCGTCGAAGCGCTTTCCTTCTTCATATGCGACGCTCATCTCCTCTTAATTTCATCACCATGTCCACAGCCACCGCTCCATCCACCACCATCAACGACGAGACTCACTCGTCTCCCTCTCTTGTCAACGCCGCTACCGGGCCGTCCCCATCCACCGACACCGAAAAGAGTCCCGTTCATACCCCACCCACATTCCCAGAAGGCAGTGCAAAAGGATGGGCCACGTTGGCCGGAGCATGGCTGATTTGTAGGTCATAACTCCAAGCAATGACTGATATCCCAGTGTTCGTGACGTTTGGCTATGCCAATGCGTTTGGAGCTTATCAGGCGTATTACGCTACCGCATATCCAGAACAAACGGCATCCAATATCTCATGGGTCGGGTCAGTCCAACTGTGCCTACAATTCTCCCTCGGTGCCGTGGTCGGACCGTTATACGATAAAGGGCACTTTCATGCTCTGACAATCACGGGAAGCGTCATCTACATCATATGGTGGGTATATGGGGCTTGAACAAATCTCGAGCGCTGATCTTCTTCAGCATATTCATGACCTCGCTATGTGAAAAATTTTGGCAGACGATTCTCGCTCAAGCCATCGGCGTAGGTATCGGAATCGGTATTCTCTTTCTCCCAGCTCTCTCCGTCCTATCGCAATACTTTCATCGTCGACGAGCTCTCGCCATCGGTATCGCCGCCAGTGGGTCTTCCACTGGTGGAATCTGCCTCCCCATCATGCTCAACAAGCTCATCGTTTCGCACGGTTTCCAAAAGGCTGTTCAATACTCTGGTTATCTGATTATGGGTTGTATTATCGTCGCCCTCGCTCTTATGCGTACGCGCCTGCCTGGTGCTTCTCACACTGTACCTAAACCTTCACCCAAAGACATCTTCTCCACCGTCCCTTACACTATCCTGGTTTCTGGTCTCTTTTGTGTGGCGTGGGGACTATTCTTCCCAATCTACTATATCCAGGTGAGTGATCGCTTCATGTCCCACATCCAAACCTGCTGACCGCTCTCATAGGTGTACGCCGAGGCCCATGGGATCTCCGAGAACCTCAGCTTTTACACCCTCGCCATTATTAACGCTGCTTCGATTTTCGGTCGAATTACCCCCAATTTCATCGCAGACATCTTCGGTCCTCTGAATTGTCTCACCGTCATGTGTTTCGGTGCGGGTGTCCTCTGCTTCTCGATATTTGGTGCGGGAACTCCGGCTGGGCTCATTTGTGTTGCTATCTTCTTCGGATTCTTCAGCGGTGCCTTTGTCAGCCTCATGACCCCTGCTCTCATCTCCTTCGCCAAGGGATACAACGAAATCGGTATCCGGATCGGTATGGGGACTCTCGTCCTGTCCCTTGCCGCTTTAACGGGTACACCTATCACAGGTGCCCTCCTCGATAAGTATGGCTTCTACGCTCCAACCATCTGGTCCGGCTTGACCGTGATCGCGGGCTCGGTACTCTGTGCAATAGCAACGGTGATGCAGCGAAAGGTAAAAGGAACTTGGAAGGTGTAGAGAGAGGAGAAAAATCAGCAACAATATTGTACCAGTCGTAGATGATCCTTATCAGCCTGCATAGAGCTCATGCACCACTGTCAGAGATTACTGCTTTGAAACGTGCATAGCGTACAATGAGCTCCTTTTCAATTCGATTGGAGCGCTGTTGTCATTTGTCGCTATGTCGCAAGCAGTCATAGCCATCGAGCTCTATCGCATATCCAGATCTGCTGTTTGAGCGTTTGCAAGCGCCTAGCCAGATGTTTTAAGGATGACGAGCAGGAAAGGACGATGAAGTTGACAGCATTTGTTATGTGCTGTAAAGTCTCATTATCAAGCGGACGGGGTCGGATCCGACAGTGCAGAGAGGTGAAGATCAACAGACGGTGTACGAATCGAACCGTCAGGGAGTTGGACTGAGACAATGCAGGCCACAAGGTTAGCGAAGGTCAAAGCCCAGGCGAAGCGATCGTTTCTCACTAGTTTGACCCAGTGCTCACCATGCCAAACATCATCTCGGTGTCATATTCCTTCGGTCGACTCAGCTCAGTTATCTCTCACTATCGGGCGGCCGGCGATGGTGATGGGGCAACGAAGTGACGGAAACATCCAGAGTATCTTTGTCCCGGCCATACCGTGCTCGAAGCTTGCGTCCGGTGGCCCAGCGAACGTGCACGAGGATGATCTACGCGAATGATATCCATAGGTCAAGCTGGTTGTTTCTGCGCAGTCAGTATTGAGATGTCAATGATGAACGCAACCCACCTCATCGGCCAATGCCCTCCAGTCTACATGCCGTGTTCCCAGCTCATCTCTCTTCCAGACTTCGAGCAGCAGACCTCTCACATCGGCTATATTCTTGTACCCCACCCTCGCTTCGAATCTCGCGAATGTGTCGAGGATCTCTGCTCGATTCATCGCATCATTGGTGCTGACGCCTGTGACGAAGAGTGGGAACAACATTTGCGACTCGGCACAGGAGCCTATGACAGCTCGTATGTATCGGAGGGTTCTTTGCGCGAGGACTTGAGTGTAGATGTCGACGGTGGAGGTGTGTAGTATGATCTGTCGTAGGTATAATTCCGCCGCGAAGCGAAAAGAATCAAATGCGAGGTGAAGATGTTGGGCGAGGGGTAATACAACATCTAGGATGTGTAGGCGGTGGAGGAATGATTGATAGAAGATGAGTCGCTTATGCGGGTCAGGCTCTTCAAGCAGTGCTATTTCGCCAAGTATCTACACGCGGGCCGCGGGGTCGAGCGCGAGAGCGAGCGAGTGGAATAGGGACAAACATGTGTGATGGCAGAGTTGAGTGTGAAAGAGGCCAGTCAGTGAGACGAGCGATCTATAGTGATTGAAACTCAAGAGCCCACCTGGAAGATAGGCATCGCTGCACCCATGAACACGTCCAGCTGGTCGGGATCCTCCTTCAGTACCCTCTCATACAGCTGCATGTTCAATCGGGGATGGTGTTTTGCAAGGCAACTGAGAATATCGTGGTATGCGCAGTTGCGAAAGAGTAACAGCCATGAAGATGTGTATTGCACAGAGAGCAATAGCTGTCGAACAGTAACCAGACGCTCTGACCATCGCTTGACCTCACCGCGGCACGTCTAGACCGTGAGCCTCGACCTGAACGGGATGACTCACGTCGATTCCACCCAAAATTGACAGCGCCCATAACCGCTCCTCCTCCTGTCCTTCTCGTATCTCCGCTAGGTGCAGCTCCACAGTCTCTGTAGTAATTCTTGCCACCTCTTCGTACTGGAAACCCTGTGCAGACCAATGGCTCGCGGCCCAAGCGATTAATGCGCAGAGGATGAGCGGTGATTGAAGAGTTAGAGGTTGTAACGTGGAATAAAGTGGGTTCGGATCGCCAAGCACAGAAATTATTGGGCAAAACGAGTCGAAAAAGTACTGTTCGTCAGCGGGATCTCATGGCAACGCTCACATCGTGTAGTACTGGGAGATGCAGAAGGACCTGGTCCGTGTTGAGCGCAGGCTGAGGTGTTGGTACGGCAAATGCAGTATCCTCCAACGTCGCGAGAAAGTCGTGCAGGACCTGGTCGTATGGCTCACTATCGGGCTCTGGCGTGCGTCCTGACATCAGCGCTTCCTCGACTGTAAATACTTACTTGGCCTCTTGCCCCTGCCATTAGGCTGCGGCGGCGGTATAACCGCTCCATCATCCGTTGTTACCATTTGAGGGTACACACACTGTGACGTGGTGCGCGTACATGTCCCGCATATCGGCTTGGACTTGTCGCATGCTTTCTGCCTTATAAGCCTTACATCGTATCACATCGTGCTCACCTTCCTCCGTCGACACGCATAACACCCAGTACGGTCCCGTTTCGTGGTCATTGTGACATGGTATGAATTATACTAAGCGCAAATGGGGAGAGATAAATGAAGTGGAAAATCAAAATGCATTGTAATCTAATTTATGTGGCTAATCAAACGAAACACCCTGAGCCAATCCCAACTCATCCGACCAGTTTAGAGTGCAGCTGGACCATCGGCAGTACTACACATTAGCTCCGACGTGTCAACACGCACTCACCTGCTTCCATGCATCGCCCCCGGACTCTCTCCCCCAGCCTGTGGATTTGTTGCCGCCAAATCGAGCTCCGATCTCTGCATTAGACAGTAAGCTTCATTTCGAATTCAGTAAATCCTCAAGATTACACACCTGCGCCAGACGTTGATCCGTTGACATTGACGATGCCGCAGTCGGAGCCCTCAGGACCTATCCACTTGAACACGTTTGACATGTCTTTGGTGAACAAGCTTGATGACAGCCCCTGATCAACGCTGTTGTTCAGGGCGATAGCCTCCTCAAGTGTGTCGAATGTGGCTACATGTAGGACTACCGTCAGCTCTCGTCACCTCATCGTCGACTTACTCGGCGCAAATGTCTCCTCACGAATGATCTTGACGCCATCGAGGGAAGAGTAATATGCGATGGTGGGCGAGACCCAGTTGCCCCCTTTCAGCTCCACGCTCGGCTCTACCACCTCTCCACCATGCTTGATCACCCCGCCTTCTGCTTTGATCCTCTCAATCGCATTGATATACTTTTCAAGCGAATGCTTCGTGTGCAGCGGCCCTATCAAAGTATTCGGATGCTCCGGTCGTCCGACGCGACTGGCCACAGACTTGAAGACCTTGACCAATGAGTCGATAAAGTGATCCGCCACCGACGAATGCACAAACAAACGCCTTGTCGTTGTGCATCGCTGGCCACAGGTACCCAGGGCGGCGAAGACAATGTTCTGCAAGGCCAAATGCATGTTGGCATCGGGCATGACGATTGCCGCGTTGTTACCGCCGAGCTCCAGCAGCGACTGTTTGAATCGACCGGCCGCTTCCACACCGATCTGCCTGCCCCTCGCTTCGCTGCCCGTGAAAGAGATCAAATCCACATCGTCGCTCGTGGCGACTGCCGCGCCCACGTCTCCACCTCCACATACGAGTGCTGACAATGCTCCCGGAAGATTGTTCTTCTCGAACACATTGGCGATGATCTTGGTCGTTGCAATGGCACACAGAGGCGTACTTGGCGCAGGCTTCCATACCGACGCGTCGCCGCAGATCAATGCGAGCGATACGTTCCAGCCATATACGGCGATGGGGAAATTGAACGCGGTGATGACGCCAACGACTCCCAACGGGTTGGACACCTCGGTGATGAAGTGCTTATCCCTTTCACTTGGCAGAACGGTTCCACCGATACTACGTGCTAAGCCCACGGCATAGTCGGCGACATCGACAAACTCTTGAACCTCTCCTCTCCCTTCTGTGGCGATCTTGCCCATTTCCAAAGTGACCAATGCGCCGAGATCGACCAGGTTCTCAGCGATGGCGTTTCGGATCTGCCGGACGATTTCACCTCGCTTGGGGATCGACACCTTCCTCCAGGCAAGGAATGCTTTTCGGCTGGCGGCGATCGCTATCTCGACGTCCTGGCACGATGCCTCGATGACTTGTGCCAGAATTGAACCATCAGAGGGGTTGATCACGTCGATGGTGGGACCAGAACCGGACCACTCGCCGGTGTAGACGCCTTTGTTAGGTGCCGAGACGCTGAGGCCGAGTCGGACGAAAAGCTCGTCGTGTGACATCGTGCTTGTGTGTAGGGCAGTGTGGGAGTCGGTGTGGGAGATGATTCTGTGAGTCATATGGTGATTTGTGCGTTATCGCTTGGCCTTTATGTATCCTTTCAGAGCGCTTACTATGCCACGTCTAGTCATTCTACTAAGCGACGATGCCTACGCAATTATACTATACTAGCCGCGACCAGTACCCGATGCTTCCAGTGCCTATCTGGATAAAAAGCTAGTATCAGTTTTCAACCCGAATGCATATCCATATCGATCTTACATCTGCAACCGCTACGATGACAAGATCCCAACCTCAGTCGATACTCATTGTTGGCGGAGGATGTTTTGGCCTCAGCACAGCACTGTCTCTGACCAAAGGCGCGTATGCCAATCATCCACACCTCATCACCGTCCTCGACCGCTCCAGCTCTCCTCCTTCACTCGATGCCGCGTCTTCTGACTACAACAAGGTACGCAGTCTTGATCAAGTCATCGCTGACAACAGCTTACAGATCATCAGGCAGGACTACTGTGACCCGCTCTACGCGCGTCTGGCTCACCGGGCCATCGCTGAATGGACTACCCCCGAATACGCCCCCTACTTCTCTCAATCGGGCTGTTTGATCCTCTCCAATGCGGAACATAGCAGCGCAGAATACATCAAGAGGGCGCTGGATATCAACTCTTGCGCCGATATGTCATCGTTAGATGGTCGATGCGCAGCTGCTCTTAACGATGGAGATGCCATCAGGGCGACTTTCGACCCACGCATTGAGCGCCCCTCCTATCAGGGCGACATCGGCTATCTGAGTCCTAACAGTGGTTGGGCCAAAGCTCGAGAGGCTATGGATTATGTGCGGGGACAGGTAGAAGCGGCTGGAGTAAGCTTCCTGGTCGGCGAGGCCAAGCAACTTTTATACAACGAAACACACTCCGACGTGATCGGTGTGAAGACTAGCGATGACGAAGACCTTCGCGCCGACTTGGTGGTATTGGCAACAGGAGCGTGGTCGGCCAACTTGGTCCCAGAATTAGGGTTCGGATTGGTTGCTACCGGTCACTGTGTTGGTCACATCCAGCTCACTGAGGAGGAAGCGGGGCTATACCGAAACACTCCGGTGGTGTTTCACATGGACACCGGATTGTGAGTCTAACCCACCAAAGTACTTCACTGACGACCAGCTACATGTTCCCGCCTACCGACAAACACATCGTGAAGTTTGCCATTCATGGCCCGGGCTACACGCACTCGACCATTGTGAACGGCATAAACGTCCCCTCCACGCCAGTACACCTTCTCGGACCGGGTAATTCCGTTTTGCCAGAGGCAGGTGTCGAAGCCTTGACCAGTGGGTTGAAGAGGGTTTATCCGAATTTGGCTACTAAGGAATGGCTCGAGTCGAGGATGTGCTGGTGGGTTGATCGACTTTTCACGAACTGACCGGCAGGTACTGCGACTCGCCCTCGAGCGATTGGCTCATAGATTATCATCCTCAATATCCGTCTCTCTTCCTCGCTACAGGAGACTCTGGGCACGCTTTCAAGGTGAGCTTCACGTGGCGGAGCACCTACTTACATGAACATCTAGTTTCTCCCTACCATCGGCGACTTCATAAGCTCGGCTATCTCGCACAACTTGGCCGCAGACCTCGCAGAGTTGTGGTCGTTCAAGCGCCTACAGAACAGCAAAGGTGATCCGTCACGTGGCGGTGTGAACTCGTTCAATAGGAAAAAGCTCAAGCAGAGGGAGCAAGGGGTCGCGCCCGAGATGGAGCCGTGTTTCTAGCCGAATTGTGCTTCTCAGGGTTAGTCTGGCTGAGTCTTTCAGGGATCTGCAGCTTGCCGCTCGCCGCTTAGCGGGTACTTTGTAGATCAGCGCTTAGTAGATTAGTCTAGTAAACGACGTCTGCTTATGTATATGAGAGCACAACCACGCGGTATGCATGTTATCTCATCTCGCACTAGGCCTTCATGTTCCTCGAACAATCCTCAATCGCCACAACACCCAACATGTTGATAGACAGAAACGACCTTCGCGCTCAGTTCTGCTCAGCCTTGTCGCACATGTACAAGGAGGAGGTACCACTATATGAGGATCTCGTCGAATTGGTAGATGAGATCAACGATAATGTCACGTCGGATATGTTCAATGGGGGTAGGTTCACGTCCATCAAGTGTCTGGCTGATGCAACAGACCGTATCCGCGTAGAGAGACACGGCGCAATACGTCTGGGCAAACCCGCCGAGCTAGCCATGTTGGCTCGATTGTTCAGACAGATGGACATGTACCCCGTCGGCTACTACGACTTGTCGTCTGCGGGTTTACCAGTACACGCGACGGCATTCCGACCAATCACTTTGGAAGGATTGGCAAAGAACCCCTTCCGCATTTTCACCTCGCTGCTACGACCCGAGCTCATTCCCGCCGAAATCAGGGCAGAAGCGTTGGCTATATTACACGACCGGGAGATCTTCCCGCGGCGGCTGGTAGAGCTCGTCAACAAGGCTGAAGCCCAGGGGGGAGTCACCGTTGATGAAGGTCCCGAGCTCGTACAGAACGCTTTGCGAGTGTTCAAATGGCACGACACCGCACAGGTCTCCAGAGACACGTATGAACGAATGAAACAATGTCATCCATTACTCGCCGACATTGCCGGTTTCAAGGGGCCGCATATCAACCATCTCACACCTAGGGTTTTAAATATCGACAAGGCGCAGAAGATGATGGCTGAGAGAGGGTACGTCTGGATGCCAGCGCACACACTGACCAGCTAGTATCACACCAAAGATTGTCATTGAGGGCCCGCCCAAACGCCAATGCCCTATACTCTTACGACAGACATCATTCCAGGCGCTCTCCGAGCCAGTACGATTTCCCGACGAGTCGAGCGTGGCTGTGCATCGAGCGAGGTTTGGCGAGATTGAGTTGAGGGGGTGCGCCTTGACTCCGAAGGGTGAGTCCAAGTATAATGACTCACGCTAAAGTCAGGACACAACCTATACCTGCGGTTGCTTACAGATAATAACGCCAATTCTCCAACGGACGACAACGAGAAGCATCAACGACGGCTGGAGAGGACCTTTGCTCAATTTCCGGACGATTGGGAGACGTTGCGGAAAGAAAAACTGGCCTACTTTCAGTACAAACGACGCACGAACGAATCATTGACGGGATCCCTCGACCAGCTGTTGTCCTCGGGTGTGCTGGAGTATCAGCCCATAGAATACGAAGATTTCCTACCGGCGAGTGCGGCGGGTATATTCCATTCGAATCTTGGTGGTGCAGTGTCGAACGGCGTCGGGCTCGGCCAAAGGGATAAGTTTGAAGAATATCTGGGACAGCCCGTACACGACTACTTCGAATTGTACGCTAGTATCCAAGCCGATAGTCTCGCCAAAGTGTGATTGATCGGATGAGAGCCTTATACATATGTCGCAAGAATGGTTTCCACTTTGTACACCTCATGACCGAGAGGAGGGTTGCTCAGGCAGACGGCCATATGATTCATGTACTGAGTGTTGAGCTGTCTGGAAGGTGTACAACGGCGGCGACAACACGCCCTACTGTATCCCTGTACAACTTGTTTTCAAACCGGTCGCCAGCATATCACTAGAAAGAACCATCCAAAGTTGAATCAGACTCCCCTTCGCTACTCAAGTGACCCAAGCCACATCCACGCACTCCGTCTCCCCTGCCTCGCTTCCTATGCCATCGCGCCACAGCATATATCGAGTGGACGATTGTAGCGCTTCACGCTTTCTTGTCATCCTCGTCCCTCTGGTCGTAATGCTCAACCCGCTCCACTTCCTCCCCGTATTTCTCCTCCGCAATTCGCAAGTTGCGAGGACTGTTTAGGATGTCAGCCGAGCCTAAACTTCAGCAGTAAGGATGATAGCAACGCACCGTATATATTTGATCTCGATGTAGCGCAGGGCACAGAGCTCGACAATGACCAGACACCATAGTGCAACGCAAGATTGCCATGCGGCAGGGTAGTGCTGAAGGCCATGTTGAAATCAGCTTCTGTTTACCTGATAAATAGACTGTGGTACGCTTACCGGAGCATGGGCGGTAGGCCAAATGAGAACGTTAGACCAAGCTCCAACGGCGTAATAGAATGCGATGCCTGTGGAAGCAAAGGTGAGCACCTATATCATGGTGAAAGAGCCGCGACACGTACTGAAACCCAATATGAAAGCTCTCTGTTCCGCATCATGAGGCAACAGGTCGGAAAGCCACGCGAAGATGGGCGGAGCGGTCGCCAATGATAGATAACAGGCAAAGACTGCAAACGAGCGATTAGGGTCATACTGGCAAGCGAAGAGAGGCGTTGTACACACAAGCAAAGTATTTGGCACCGTTTGATATGTCCCACACGGACAGCATGATTGTGGGGAGCAGGCCGAATACCTATGCCGATTGAAATCAGCATTCTTCTTCTCCAATGCATAAGTCTCAACTGACAGCTTGGGCCATAACGATTAACCACCGCGTTTGGAAGTAGTCGGACAGGAATGCGGAAATCCATATGACGATGATAGTGATAGCACTCCCAGCTACAACTTGATTAGCCATTGTTATCAACGGGCGGTACTCACCAATCGGGATCGCGTTCAAAGCAGCGACCGACCATACTTTGGTACCATCCGCGTGAACCAGACTCTTGAGCCATAGGTTGAAGTCTGCCGGTCATACGTCAGTCATTGTGACCTTGCACGAAGGAGATAGGTGGAATGCTCACAATTGTAACCCTGCTGAGCAAGCACGGCTCCCGGGTACAGAGTTGCAAAGAAGTAGATGAGAG
Source organism: Cryptococcus sp. GC_Crypt_5 (assembly GCA_026538355.1). Lineage (NCBI taxonomy): Eukaryota > Fungi > Basidiomycota > Tremellomycetes > Tremellales > Cryptococcaceae > Cryptococcus > Cryptococcus sp. GC_Crypt_5. Next base: position 15,418 of record JALPBZ010000130.1, read on the forward strand.
GTGAACGCAAAGTCCGCTTGATCGTCTGGAAGGTGAACTTCTTGTTGTCAGATCGGCGGAATCGCATCGTACGCTGGCGCGCCATCTCGAGATGGTCTGCGTTGAGCCAGATGGCCCACGGGCTATCATCCTGGTCAGGTCCAACCATATATTCCACAACGAATAGGCTCACTTGGGCTTGGTCGGGAAGCCTGGAATGAGCACAAAGCCTGCCAACGCGACTACTACGGTCAGGATGCCATCAATGATCTACGAGCGAAATGTCAGCTCAGCACCTTATTGCTTGTGCAGACTCGATCGACTCACAAACATCCATCTCCAGCCTGAGAGACCGCTCTTGCCGTCCAAGCTGGTGTAGATAGCGGCTTGCAATGCACTCGCCATCTGGTCATACTCAGTCAGCCCGGTCGGCGAAGCTAGAAAAGTGAGCGCGTTGTCTCACCATTGATCCAACTGAGACGACAAGTCAGCACGGAGTATAACGAAAAATGTGGGATACACTTACTCGACTGGCAGGAATGATAGAATCCAATGCGGAAAGCGATTTCTCGTGGCGTGTACTACAGCAAACGGATTGTAAGTCTTGTGTTGCATCGTGCGTTGACGAGATCGCCAAACTCACCCATGACATCAAAAGCATTACAGCTCCAGGGTAACATGAGGCTTCCATGGCACCGATCTATGACTTTGATATGAGCGAGAGTCCCGTTGCTGTGTACGTTAATCCGCTCACAAATGCTCGAAGGATATATCTACAGCGGACGGTCAGTAAGGACTATTACGATGCAGCGAAGGGAACGCACATTTGCTTGTAGCTGGTCACCTTCGACATGCCGATAACCAAGCAGCCCCAGCAGAACTCCAGGGTCGGCAACCAGATAGAAGGACGAACGCGCGTTATGACGATCTGGGACGGGATCAGGAAGATGGCATAACCGATGTTAAAGTACCTGTCGTTTCAATCATATCAGATTCGTTCTCCAGGCCATTTTAGACTTTGGCGAAGCTCACGTGGTGAAGTAGTTGTATTCATTGCCGACCAAGTTAAGCTCTATTATGCGGTTAGACCTCATTACGCTCGACTTCGTGATGCCGCTTACCTTCTTTCAAGCCGGACACATACGCGGCTGAGATCTGTGGGCCAATCAGCGACGCCTCATCGATCCTGCATGACAAACTCACATTCTGCTGATCGAGATACTTAATCACTTGAGAGATGCAGACGTATAGTAGGAGAATCCCGTCCAGTCGAGCGACGAACAACCTTTCAGCTTTTGATTTCTTCTCGATGACTGCTCCCGTCTGTGGATCGATCGTGGCGTCAGCTGGGGCCATTCCCGCGCCGTGAGGCTCAATTTCTGCCGTCGGGTCGATAGCGGCGATCATTTCCGGGTCCTGACTAGGTCGATTCTTGCCCTTGAAGCCCAACATGGTGAAGTATGTGGGCGTACTATATCACTTCAAGGTTATCGAGAAGAACTGGTTTATCGGTGGACACAGAGACGACAATATGCAGTCTCTGGAGATAGGTGGGAGACCCTCACGGGATCATACACGGTGAACCCCATATGTATCAAACCGTTCTCACAATCGCTCGACATACTTCGGGATCCACTTTCCGCCTTCGTGCCGACACATCGTCTGATTGGTTGTTTTAATGACCGATGGTACCCGGTCGTAACCGTCTTGACGACCGCTGCGTGCCCTGGTTCTGGTCTGCGACTCACTACTTAGTGCCCTTCTCCCCTTCTGCCCTTCTGCGCGTGTAGACGCCGATAGTCTCTGTTAGCGTGAATCTCAGGCACTGTAATATTGCTTAGCCCGCGGCGTTCATGGGGCGTTCTCACACAAAGACTTCGAGAGCGTATACGGGAACAGTCATATGACTGGCTGGGTCAGGAACGATATTGCATCTCGAGTATATTTCACCGCTAGCTGGCTTCGCGCGTCTGCGAGGATAGATAAGGGTGCCGACAGCGGTCTTAGCCGACGCTTGTCGGCAGACCCGCCCTGTCGTTTACCCTGATCATCGAAAGGTTCCGCCGAAATCGCGTCTCTTTCGGGCGGAGCAAGCTGGGAGCTTATCAAAACCCACTTTCTCCTGATGTCGCCACGTGGGCTATCGGACGCCTCATTTCTCACATTCAGCATGTAGGACGAAGCTGATTAGAGCCATAACTCGATCGGCCCTTCGATCACCTACCTGATCGTTGTTACTGCGGAAAAGGAGATGGGAAAGAGGCCAGATCAAGATCAGCTGTCACCATCGCCGAAAAATGACATACACACTGCCTTCGTTGTCTTCCCGATAATGAAGTTGCAGCTATCGGACATTTCGAGGGGGCACAGCGTAGCTTCGTGGTAGTGTACCAATCAACCTACCCAAATCTCGAAGGCTTGGCAGTTGAAGTTGCGATAGCACTGTTTCTCGCTTCGAGGATTGTTATAATCGGTGAATCTCTGTGGAGGAGGCAGAGATCGCAACGCATAATTTTGGAATATAAAGGAGACCAATACGGCATCATGTACTGCGAACTCGTAAGAAAACTGACAGTACTACTCCACGTAAACATATACGAAACTAAGGCTGAAACGAGGCTGGTCATCTCATCTTGAACCACACGAGATAAATGACACAACTGGCGTGAGGAATGAGTCACTTCTTCGAGCAGTTGAGTGCATGAGGACTCGACCACTCACATCGTGATAGAGGAGCTCGACGTGTATATGAATGATCCAGAGGAGGAAGGCTTTACGGAGTGCACGGTCGTTGATCAATATAAATCACTATCCATCTGCTCTTCAAGAGTCTATTAGCTATCTTATTGCGCGATGACCCATCCATAGCTTAGGGGAATGTAGTTGAGATGTGATGGCATGTCGGCGCAATGGACCAGGTCTTGCTGTGGCTTCACTGTATCTAGTCGTCGTACTAGTGATGACGTGCTCATCAAGATTGGTGAGATACGAAGAACTCCTAGGCTAAGGACAGCTCCATAAGCACATGTCTGGCCCAGCGGTGGTCGGGGTCAGAGGGTGGCCACCTGATAGCACATGTTCAGGCTGGCTGAGTTCGCCGCCCTCGGCCAAGCGAGATAAGCGCGGATGTGAAATGAGAGAGGACTTTATCCGGTAATTCGAGCCTTTTACGGGCAATCAAGCGGGCTACTGTAGCTCACAATGAGAAACGCATCCTGATGCCTTGCCCGATTGTGAACCGCAAACGCAATCTTGAACTTTGCCGACTGAGTGTTCATTACATGCCGCATCTGGCCGATTTCTTCTGTATTTCCAGACATCTGTGGGAACGACCGTTCAAGATCTAAGCTTGATTGAGTCTATCGCATGTCTTCTCCAAGAGCCAGAACCGCGCATCTCTAGTAGGCTGCTCCCTCACTGGTCCTCCGACCTCAAAATCTTGTCAATTTACTATATCACTTACTCTCGATTCATCACTCTCACGATCAAACGCGCGCACCCGATCGCCATCATGCTCAAACACTTCGTGAAGGTCAATGGCAACAAAATTCACGTTGTCGAAGCAATCCCTTCGAGGCCAACTGAGCTGCCTACGGTGGTGCTGATCCCTGGACTTGGCGGCACTGCTCTGGGATGGTGTGCCGTGCAGAGACTACTCTCCCCGGCAATACGATCCTTTACATATGACCGGCTAGGACTTGGTCACAGTGACAGGACAAACAAGCCTAGACCGGCATCGGTACTAGCGACAGAATTGATGGATACCTTGATCGCAAGCAAAGCTCCAGCCCCCTATCTCCTTGTCGCTTCCTCCTACGCAGGTATCATCTGTCGCGAATTTCTCGAGCAGTATGACAAGGCAGTCGCCGGTCTTGTCTACGTTGACGCGAACCAAGAAAACACGCAACGCGAACGTAGATGGCCTTTTGACGTGAGCGCTCGGATGATCAAGGATCCATTTAGTGTCAATGACGGCACTGGTCTTGCCCAAGCGCATGGATGCACTTCTGAGGAATGGGAGGCTATCACAGCGGAGCAAGCAGCAGCCAAAGTAGAGCGGATGGAAGGGACGAACCCTGCCGAGGGCGAGTGGAGGCTTTACGAAAGCTCTCTCATTTCACTTGGCCAGCATCGTCAGCTGGAGCGGCAAGCGTTGCGGGATCGACCTTTTAGCGTGATCATGGCCAATCTTACTCGTGATTTTGCACGCATGTTTGCGGCCGGCAAGAAGGCCGGACTTGGAACAGCAGAGGATCACGCTGTCTTCGAAGATTTCCTTGCTCGTCTGCCGGCGACCGAGCTGCAACTTAATTACGAAGTTCTAAAGCTATCCTCAATCCATCGGATGGTGGTCACCTCCATAGCAGGACACATCGTCTCACTGTGGGAACCGGCGCTGTGTGTTCAAGAAATCATGTGGTGCATGGATATCATAGAAGAACAGAGATCAGCCTGCGCGAATGGGGCAACTCAGGAATTTGAAAGTTCATGAATCCGGCTTAATGCATACATAACTGATGGATTCGGTGGAACCAATGGACACCCTATGCGCGTATTTGCGCAGAGTTTCCGGTGACATAGCCGTGCAGAGCTTTTTCAATCTTCCCTATCACTGTCCTGCGCACTGGTGACATGAGCCCGATTGTACTGCATGGTCATCCAGCCCCGCGACCCAACCCAATCACGCGCCTCAGCTGGTCGCGCTGCCCGACGTCGTTGGCTATCGTCACCCCGAGGCTCGTTCCTCTCACGAGAATGAACATCGGATGGAATAAGTCTGACATGTCTTCCCCGCAGATAGGCCGATCCCAAACACTCATACACTCATGTGCCATTTGCGAGATGGTCTGCGACGCCACCAAAGCAATCGTATTCCCGCGAAATCTAGCTCGGCCTTAGAGACCTGCCTCTGTGTCCATACCGAGAGGCTAGCTTGGAAGCTCCTACTACCTCGATCCGGCCTGGGGGATTGCCCGCATTGTTTAGGTTTGTGTTGCGAGGAGATTGTGCCTGCGTACTCACAGCGTTGCTTGATCGCGGTGTCTTGGTAAAAGGATAAACGGAAAAATAGCCCTATATCAGGGACCGAGAAAAAGCTTTAGGGCTGGTGTGGCCGCTGCTCTCAACGGGCAAGATACGGAGCGCCTGTGATTTCGGCCAAAGCTGTTTGTCGCGGCTTTGACTGGCCGAGATCCACGCCCAACGCCGATGGGAGACAGACAGTGTCGGCACTGTCACACCGGCACAGACCGAGCAGCAACTCGTTCCGATGGTGAACGTTTGGGGACAGGCAGGAATCGTCGATATAGAGGCAGGCTGACGGAACTGGACTTTGTCTAGCGCGCTTGTGACTACTGCGGAGATATGTCGGGCAATCAGTCGCCCAACTCAATTATGTTCCGCTGATAAGACATCAACCCCGTAAGTGCTTAAATAGCAAGCGCAACGTCCAAGAAATATGCTTCGTGATCCACACCGCCTTAAGTCTCGCTTCCATCCTCCATCATGGGAGCTCCAGCAGAGAATAGTCCCATCGCGACCAGAGTCATCAATGCTTGCAACAATACGCATCGCAATTGGTGGCAAGACAAAAGTCTTCGCGGTCTCATGTGGCGATGCGTGATCCTTCTTGGCGGGCAATAGTGAGTGAAATTCTAATCAGTTCGCGCGTGCACACGGCGCTGACTTGGGAAATTAGCATAAAGTGAGCCGAGCATTTCATTTTGGCTACTTGCTTACTCTATGTCAGCGGATACGACGGAGGAGTCATGAACGGTCTCTTGACGGTACCGGACTTCTTAACCAATATGGGTAATCCGAGTTCCAACACTCAGGGCTTGATGACGGGAGCTATCTCGCTAGGATGTAAGTGTTAGAGATTGCAACGTTGCGCTGAAGCCAGACCTCATCTCGTTGGTCCCCTCGTCGTGGGCGTGTGATCGCTTTGGCCGCCGCTATCCTGCCATGTTCGGCTGTAGTATCGTTATCATAGGAACTTTAATCGAGGTTTTCAAGTGGGATTCCGCTTGGGCCTTCTTCGGCGCTCGCATGATCGTCGGATTTGGCGCTGCATTTCCCTTGATGGCCGGATCGTCTCGTGAGTGTGGCTGGTGTGGCACCTTGCTGATAGTTAGATGTGCTTGAGGTCGCCCACCCTCGTCATGCGATTGCACTCAGTTCAGCCTTTTCCAGTGTATACGCCGTTGGATCGCTGCTCGCTTCATGGATCACCTTCGGCTGTATTTACTGGACGACTAGCAATTGGAACTGGCGGCTGCCCGCTTTCGGACAAGCTATCGGGGCCGTCGTACAGCTCATCGCCATGCCTTTCATCCCAGAGAGCCCTCGATGGCTCGTCAGCAAAGGGCGAGTGGGAGAAGCGCACGCTATCCTCGCTAAATGGCATGCCAACGGAGATATGGAAGACGAGATGGTTCTCATGGAGTTGGCGGAGATCCAAGAAGCTCATCGCATAGTTCTGAGCCAAAAAGGGCAGGCTCAATGGACGGACTGGGTCAAGACCAAGGGTAATCGTCATCGCCTCTTCATTGTCATCTTCAATGCCATCACTTCGCAATGGGCTGGTAATGGCGTCATCTCATTCTACCTGACGCCAATCCTGAAGAGCATCGGTATCACCAGCGCGCCTGCTCAACAAGGTATCAATGGCGGTATATCAATCACCTCGCTTGCATACTGCATTCCGCTCAACATCTACATCAGATACATCCCGCGTCGATGGCTCTTCCTTGGCTCGACCGTGTTCATGCTCTGTTCATACAGTATCATCACCGCATGTTCTGCAGTCTATGCTGAGACGGGCAACACCGCTGCCGGCAAGACCGTTATCGCTTTCATATACCTCTTCAACTTGGGCTACCAGACCGCTTATGGCGCGCTGTACTATTCGTGAGAGATGGTCTACTTTTTGCACTAGCCAGCTGATGCCGTTGATAGCTACATGTTGCCTCTTCTGCCAACTTCCATGAGGACCCAAGGACTAGCGATATCCCTCGTTGTTGGATACGCCATGGCCTTCTTCAATCAGTGAGCCGAAGCGATCAAGAATCGGATACGTGCTGACTGTTCCAGATGGTGCAATCCACTTGCATTCGATGCCATTGGCTGGAAATACTACTTCCTGTACATTGGACTTCTCGTCCTCTACTTTGTGTTGATCTATTTTTTCTACCCAGAAATTCATAATCTCTCTCGTGAGTGATCCGCTAAGTCTGTGTGAGACTGAGTAGACCGCTGATATCCAACAGCTGAGGAGAGCTCTGTATTGCTGGATGGAAAGGACGCAACTGAACAAGTACGACGAGCTGGAGAACTCGCCGACGCCCATCAAGTCAACGTCGCCACCGGACTATCTAGCGGGGCAGATGCAAAGGATGTCCATGACATCATGGTATCGACTGTGCCAGTGTCGGAGCTTTAAGCAGGATCCGACCGCGGCCTCTCCGTCGGCGCAAACTGAGAACGAAGGGCGAGTGAGACCGGCCAGTGCCGAGGACGAGGTTCAACACCTCAATCTTGCGAGGAGCTCGTTCCGTACGATCGGATTAGTCCGAACGTTTTAGACTACAATAGATGAGCTGAATGTGATTGAATGCGTCAGTAATCCGCGATCACGTGAATGATGCCTCATGTTGGACGACGTCTTATGCTTTGTAGCCATCGGCCCGATTAGCTGAGGACATGAGGCGTGACAAAGGCCTTCCCTCGGTGCAGCTCCAGGCAGTTCTCCGTACGATACGGCAGTGATGTGGCATGCTGGAAAGTGGGATGACCAAACCTAGCACGTGCTCGGCGGAATGGTCGAGATCGGTAAGATCCGACAATCGCGACGTCATGAGCGATTCCGGTCCGGTGCGGGTAGTATCCGCCGATCTTGACAGAACCTCTGCAGACATGAATGCGTTGATGCATCGTGCATGACAACCTTTCAACTCTTGTGCATAACAGACTTATACAGCAAGATGCCCTGGAAGAACATCAAGCTTAACGACGGAACGTCCATACCGGCGATCGCGTGGGGGTCCGCTTCCGCTCCAAAGGACGACGTCTCGACGGCGGGTCAGACCGAGCAAGCCATCGAAGCCGGCTTTGAGCACTTGGACACTTCTGATGGTACGTTCACCGTACAGGTCGATGCATGCCGCACGCTCACACTGATGCTGTGAAGATTACCGCAATGAGGCCGGAGTCGGTCTCGCATTGAAAGAATCATCTCTCCCACGCCAAGAGATATATCTAACGACAAAGTTCTCCGCCGTCGATGGCAAATCTCCGCGTCAGCTCCTTGGGGAATCTTTGACCAAGCTTGGAGTCGAATATGTCGATCTCTACTTGATCCATTATCCTCGTGCGGCAGGAGGCGATTTCGAAGGCACATGGAAAGCTTTGGAAGATCTGAAAAAGGACGGGTTGACCAAGAGCATCGGTGTATCCAAGTGAGTCTCGTTGATGTTCAAAGTATTAGCAGACTTGTGGTCGCTTCTCCAGTGAGGGCCCGATCCACAGGATATCGCTGAATACAGATAAACTAGCTACACCATTGACCAGCTTGAAAAAACCATCGCTGCAGCCAAGATTGCACCAGCTGTCAACCAGATCCCCCTCCATCCATACAACTACGCAACCCAGAAACCACTACTCGACTATATGGCGCAGCACGACATCATCGCCGAGGCGTATTCGCCACTTACCCCGATTACCAGGCGACCCGGGGGACCGCTTGACAAACCTCTCAAACACCTGTCGCAGAAGTACAAGGTCAAGGAGGAGCAGATCTTGCTCGCTTGGGTCAAGGCGAAAGGGCAAGTCATGACTTAGCTTCCACATTCTTCATATGCGACATGGACAAAACGACAACGAGCTGACAGTCAATCGTCGATTAGCGCGGTCATTGTCACTGCCTCTTCCAAAAAGGAGAGGCTAGAGGGATACCTCGCAGTGGGCAAGCTTGACCTTAACGTGAAGGATGTGGAAGCTTTGGACAAAGCCGGAGCCAAGGGAGAATTCCAAGAGGAATTGAAAGGAAAGGTCAAGATCGCGAGCAAGATCGGGGTGCTCGCTCTGTCGCTGGGGTATCTGGGGTTCAAGCTGCTGCTATGATACGAAGAAGAAAGGCTTGATCATGACCCCAAAATGTAACACATAGCTTGGCTTCACGATTGCCAACATTTTCAGATAGGCTTCTACGGAAAGCATATTTGATTACTGAATATGTTTGCTTCTATGCATCTATGACCGGAGCACTCAGTCTGACAAGCTGTGCAGCTCCTAAGGATACCATCCGGTGAAACGGCGTAGGGCCCAATCTTTACGCCTCGACCGCCTCGAAGCTGAGATCCGTCACGTCGCCTTTGCCCAGAGCTATTATGGACGTCAGTTTGTCAACTTATCAGTCCCTTCCAGCATTTGCATGACTCACCTGCTAGCAGTCGCTTCGCTTGATGGTCCTCATCGAGTTTGGCATAACCATGCTCTTTGTCCCATTGGCGCGTGACCCGTGATTTGGTCTTATCCTCTTGGTCGAATGCATCTCCGAAGGAACCCGGAAACGTCGCAAAATATAGGCGAATGCCCATCGGAGCCAATTCGGGCTTCAGACTGTCGTATAGGCCTGATGGCACAGTCGTCTTTAGCAGACTTTTCCGATAATCTCTGGGCCGCTTACCTCTCAAAGCATATCGAGCAGGGGCAAGTCCACTGTACCCGGCACAGGATACTCTCGAAATTAGGCTGGATACCATAACAATATTTCCGGGTTTGCCAGCCTTGATCGATGCTCGACTCGAAAGCTGTGCTCATCCATCAGGTGCCGGACATGACGATAGACACGCATATCCTACGTAGACTGTATGCGCGTGAACCATATAGATGCTATCGAAGGCCTGCAGGAACAGTACCTCTCAGTACGCGACGCCCAGGCGAACCGGGTGGCTACCTACCTTTCCCAAATCTTCTGGTTTGAGATCGCTGAAGAGGGATGGCTGTGCGAATCCAGCACATAGAAATACCCAGTCGGGCACTTGGTCACCCTGCGCAGAAACCGCATCGTCAAAAGCTGCCTTGGCCTGTCCATGTTTGCTGAGATCCGCTGAAACTGTCACTATTCTTTGAGATGGATTAAGCCGTGCAGCCTGATGCCGTTGAACATCAGCGAAGCAGCAAGCCTTTCTAGTAAGCTCACGCTGAGTGCTTCCACAACTGGTGCTATCTTTATGAGGTCCTTGGTGACGAGAGAAACGTTCGGCCCCAGGCCGATCAACTGCTTCGCGAGGGCGAGTCCTAGTCCTCCTCCACCGCCAGTGATGAAAATGTGCTTTGCAAGAACGTCGTCACGTCAATTTTGGGGATCTGTGTTCACTCAATTTTGCGTGCACCTACTTTGCCCGCGACGTCGAGATTGTGTGCGTTCATTGTTTCGAGAGAGCTAAACTCGGTGGTGGAGTTCTTTTCAATCGAGTCAATTGCTTATCTGAATCGCGTATATCGACTGGAAAGGTATGGGTAACATGCGTTACATAAAGGTTTGAGAGAGACCGATAGCAGAACGATTACTTCCAGATACGTAAGGTATCTGGTCAGCATTAGCCTCGGAGTCTCTTGGAGCGGAAGCGGTCTGCTGACTCTCACCAGAGTGCTCCTCGCCAAACTCGGCTAGTTTGCCTGGGGACTATGATCTTCAAGTATGGGACGCTGCGCTTCCTCCGCAATCCCTCCGGAGTTTTGCAGATCATTGAACAGCTGCGGACATCGCTTCGTTGCCGAGCAATGATACCCATCCGAGTTTCCGGCTTAAGAGGTCTCGTTCGGGAACCAACGACGAGCTCGGCAACGACTTCGGGCATAAAGAAGCCTTACTCGAATATGAGTCACATGACGCAATGGCTTTCTTTGAATCACTCTGGCGCAGCTCTATGCTTGTTTATAAGCCTAACAATCTCTGAACACCGCCGAATCGTGGAGGCCCGAGCATAAAGCCTCGGAGCCTCGGTCGGGCTCCAGGGGGTACCAGCTATCTCTATTTATAGAATGCGTGGCAGTGCCGAGTTAGGCGCTTCTTGATGCTGTTGTCGAGCTGAGCTCGGGAGAGGAGACGGGTAGCCGAGGTAAGCGGCAGTGGATTGTACATAAAGAGGCCATTGCGCCGCGATGTTGAATACCGTTCAGGATAGTCTTATCGCCATAGCAACCAGAATGAGTACCCGAAACAATCTCAACTTCGATGAGAAGCCCGACGATCCCGAGGAGCGAGAATATGGCATTGATGTCAAAGCACAGGCCCAAGCCGGCGAATTAGTCGAGGCGCAGATTGCCTCGCTGTCCGAAGCCAAGGGAGTCCTGAGAACTTTGCGAGAGGATACCAAGGCAATGTTGATCGTCATCGTCGCACTTGTCAGTAGCTGTGCAAAGTGACGCGGTACTGCGCTGACGTTCTGCATCAAGGCGAATGCCTTCATCCTTGGGACTGACACCTCTATGATTGGGTCCCTGGTGGGATCTCATTCGTTTGCCAAGCTTATGGGCGGAGGGTACATCAATGTCGATGGAGCTTACGCTGTCGAACCTCGGACTGTGACAATGTAGGTGATGTACCAAGAGCAAACTGACAATTGAAAGTTGGAACGCGGTGGCCTGTCCTGCTCAAGTTCTCGGCCAACTTACGGTCGGACCCCTTGCCGATCGCTTTGGACGAAGGAAGCTCGTCTTCATCAACATCGGAGTCATGCTTATCGCAGTCGTGATTGAGATAACCGCTCCGAACTGGAAGGTCTTCACCGCCGCCGAGTTTATCATGCCTTTCACCTCCGGATTATTGCAGGCGACAGCCCCTCTGCTCGTCTCCGAGCTATCGCCAAGAGGGGTTCGCGGCGTGATGATGACATGTTTTCCCTTTATCGGTGAGTTATACTACTCTCGATGTTGGATTAACGTATTCGTCTAGGCAACCTTGGCAATATCGTTTCGACCTTCACCACGTGGGCCTGCCAGCAGCACTGGACAGACCCGGATGTCAAATGGGCGTACCGCGTGCCACTCATCGTATCCCTATGCCTTCCCGCCCTGGTCCTCACTTTAGAGTTTTTCCTACTCCCCGAGACCCCATCTTGGCTGATTGCTCACGGGAAGCCCGATGAAGCCAGGTGAGTACTATCATGCAGTATGAAGTCTGATCTGTCCGCAGGAAAACAATCAAATACATGTATTCCAACCGATCGGCAGAAGAGCAAGAATTGTTATTCAAAGAGTACGAGTACACCATTGCGAAGGAAGCAGACATACAAGCGCAGGGCAAGTCAGCGACCTTTGCCGACTGTTTCAGAGGTGTAAACCTTCGCAGAACCTTTTGCGCCTTCTTCCCTGCGATGACTTCATCCATGATGGGCAATTCGGTCGTAGGCCCTCAAGCCACATATTTGTAAGTGCTTCATTGGTCCTACATCTGCTCACGATGCAGTTTCACGCTTGCTGGTCAGAGTGACGCGCTGGAGTCAACCTGCATCGAGTTGGCGTGTGCTATGGGGGGCCTGGCCATTTTGTTCCTGCTGGTCGATAACCAGCGTATCGGTCGAAAGCGACTTTTGATCAGCGGTCAGATCGTGATGACTGCGGGCATGTGTGAGTTATGGGGCATGGTGAAGTAATAACCGACTGATATGATTTTACCTCCCAGTCGGCATCGCCATAGCAGCCTGTACAGCCTCTCAGCCGTACCCGGCTGCTCAATCTAAGGGAATGCTCGCGTGTCTTTGCATTGCATATGCTGCTGCTCAGTGGGGTCCTAGCGGTTGTGGATGGACTTATATTGGTGAATCTGGGTCCCTTCGCCTCCGTGCCAAGACATCTACTCTCGGCAACATGGGCAATGGCATTCTAGGTGAGTACGATATGGGGAGGCCTGTTTACTGTGCAGTACCGGCTTACGATCCAACACAGGTACCGCATACAATGTTGCCATTCCATATATGTTCAATTCGTCATTCGGCATCAGGGGATCTTGCTTTTGGTAAGCGTGATCAGTAGTATTTCTTCTGACAGTCAGGTATGGCGGGTGGGGCGTCGTCGCTATCGTCTTGACCTACCTCTTCATTCCCGACTACACCGGCCGTTCGTACGCTCAGATCGATGAAATGTTTATCAAAGGTGTCCCAGCTCGCAAGGTGAATATCAGCACTGTTCAACGTCAAGTTGCTGATGACCGTCCATAGTTCCGCACTTACGAATGCACGGGAGATTACGGTCGCGACGTAATTGCCGAAGTCGCGCACGGAGAACAAGCTGTGGTGGCACCAGAGCTCGGCGTGTCGGCACATTGATTGGCCCGCCGCAAATCTGCCGCCTCGTGGTGATACAGAAAAGAGCCAATTCAGCTATGATCCATGGTCAAGTTAGGCCGTTGAGCAATGATCAGGCGAATATATCATATGGGGGAATATGCGGTCGGCCTTGATTTGTCAGATCAGTTAGACCTGCTCAGAGTCGCAGCGAGGGAGGCCAATCTTTTGTCTATCAGTCTTTCATGTTCATGTTGGTTTGCCAGAAGGGCTGTTATGCAAGCTCGATAAAATGTTTGGATGGATAATCAGCTACTGTAGGTTCAGCCGTGCTGAGTACCATTTGCCATTGATGTGGATAACGCGCTCGAACAGTATGACCACGAAATAGACTAATGAAGGGCAACGTTATAAACCTTGACTGGATGAGTAGTAAACAGCATTTGGACTCACTGTTGAGTCATGTTGGTCATTCCGTTGATGGGGTGATAGCTGACTGTAAACGAATCTTCCGGTCCTAGTCGAGGTATATTTCATCTTAAAAGCTGTTATCACTAGGCAGTCCGAAGGGCATCAAAGTTTATACTAATCGAATCATCTCAATCCCAGCTCAAAGTACGCGATCTGTCTGAAGCACTTGATGCATGCAGCGGGACGCGACTACCATGTAGTTCCTTTGGTGGTTCTGAAAGCCTCATCCAGGATGAGTAGTGCTGTGTCGCACATTTCATCGGAAATGGTCAGGGGCGGTGCGACTCGGAATACACCCCCCATATGTGCCAATCTGACGATGTTCATGGACAGGCCAAGCTCCATGCACCGATCGGAGATTGCGCTGAGTTGTGTGTCAGTCACAGAGGCCGCCGCTGCGATCGCAAGATTGTACTCACGCTCCCAGGACTTGTGCAGGCTCCGCGGAATTGTCCCCGGCGACAATCTCTACTCCAAGCAGAAGGCCCCGGCCGCGTACTTCTCCAATGCACTTGTACTTATTTTGCAACTGGGGCAGTGGGATGTCAGCAAGAGTTGCTCAAGCCATCTACTATACCTCGGCGACTCACATCCAGAAGACCAGCTTTTATCTTTGCACCAAGTACCCTCGCCCGAAGATGCAGCTGATCTCGGACGACGATCTGCATTGCCTTCAAGGCCACGGCAGCGGGCAGCGGATCACTGACATGGGTCGTGTAGAACAAGAACCCTTTTTCGAAAACGCTTTGCTCGATCTCGGACGATGTGACGGTAGCCGCGACGGGTAGACCGCAGCCAAGAGTCTTGGACAGCGTCAAGATATCTGGAACGACACCTTCGTGCTCAAAAGCGAACATATCTGTGTGTCGCAAAGCGTAAGCCTGATACAAAGAGACACATCGGGGTTGACACTAAGAGAATAGCCGCACTCGCCTCCAGTCCTGCCAACGCCGGTTTGTGCTTCATCGACGATAAGTAGCATTCCTCGCTTCTGACAATGGGCCTTGAGGGCACTCATGTACCCTTTAGGGAGCTCGATGACACCTCCTGAACTGAGGATCGGTTCGATGATGCATGCCGCCAGATTGCCGGTAGATTGGCCTTTCCAGGAGAGCCGATAAGCATCCTCGTGCGAAGAACGGATTCTGCACTCACAGTCAATCATCTCGAAACCGTAGTTCAGCTCGGTCTCCCAATCGTGTGTGCCGTCTGAGCGACGGAAGGGAGAGCGGAAAGCGTTGGGTGTGGGCAAGACAAGCTGGCCGGGTGCATTGGGTCCGTAGCCTGTTTTAAGAAACATCAGCAATTCATCGTGTGACTGACAAGCCATTATCATTCACCTTTCCTGCCTGCAGAATACGTGGCCGCGGCAGCCGCTTGTGTCATCCCGTCTGCAATGCGGAAACACACCCTTAGCAATGCTAGTCTAACCACGACATGGATACGGCGACCACTCACGCCAACTGGCAGAGAACGCCACTACCTCGTGCTTCCCAGTGTATAGCTTCGCCATTCTCAAAGCTGCCTCATTGCTTTCGGCTCCAGTGTTGAGGAACAGCACTTTCGATAACTGTCGTGGTAGAATGCTGGCCAGCATGACCGCCGCATCGACCACGGGCTTTGAGACGAAGCCAGAGAACAGATGATCAAGCGTCGCCATCGAGTCGTTGACGACTTGGACAATCTCGGGATGGTTATGCCCGAGCATCGAGCTCATCTGCCCAGAAGTCCAATCGATAATCTCATTACCGTCCGAATCGTACATGAGGCAGCCGTCGGTTTTGACTATAACGCGATTGACGAAACTCCCTCCGCCGGAGTACCGGATGAGATGGTTATCGGCGTCCTGCCAGAACTGAGGCTTGTTGAAAGTGGAAGAGGGCATAGTCGGAGTAAATGGGACGAATGCGGCTTGGATCCTCGCAGGGGTGTAGATCGCGTCGTAGATAGTCGACACACAATAGGAAATGGACGGAACACATGTCTATCAAGCCAAGTCTCGCTCCTTATACGTGGGGCGTTGTTGGCCGATAAGAAATGTCATCGGCCAATTATTTGAAATTTGCCCTTTCGGCGTACAACAGTTGGACGACGAGACACCGGGGCGCTACTACCTTTTCACAGACTAGTACCAAGGTTCACGTCACCGAGATTCAACGCCCAAGACCAATCGCCCAAGTACAAAGACGGGTCGTTCAATTGTTGACCGAAGCCAGGGTTTGGAAAGACGACTGTTATGACGGGATCAGTCTGGACTCGCATGTGTTCCGATCTTCAGGAATGGAGACATACCACATGTTGGTTCTGAGGGGATGGCGGAATGTACATCGACCAAATCGGCAAGCTCAGGCAATAACGCTACTGCTGAATTTAAGAGATCGTTTCCCTGTATCATGGCTGTCTCGGCCAACTCCCATTGATGTGTCTCTTTTGCTTGATCCAGGTTGCTGACTAGGCGATGAATGCAAGCAGCTGAACTATCAGACCACTCTTGCAATCTTCCGGCAAGCGACTGGGAGACGTCGGCCAGTCGTAAACTCTGAAGTCTGGCTCGTACAGCGACGCGGATGAGCAGCCCCAGACAGGTCGATATGAGAAAAGAGCAATCTACATATCTTATTAGCCATGACGACATGAGCGAGGGAATACAATACTCGCGAGGCAGCCAGAACGTGTTGTAGTCGACGGCTGGCCGAAGCTCCTCCATAAAGGTCACGAAGTCTTCACAGATCTCCAAGGCCGCATCCAAGGAACGTGCTTCTGCAGTCTTGATCAATGATTGTCCTTCATGAGAGGCCACATATAGCCTTGCCAGAAGCACTCGAACGCCAAGAAGAGTGAGCTGGAAGCATCCTGCGAGCACCCAACCATATATCAGACCTTTTCATCCATAGTGAATGAGCGTGACTCACGTATACCTGTTGCGATCACGTCTGCCGACACTTCCCCCGGTGTCCACTTTAAGCATTCTGGGCATCTCGCCTGTAATGCATCCAATTCTATGCTGACAGCCCTGAGATCATCCGCTGCCGCCAGCCCCGTCTTTCTCTGTGCTTCCTGGGAGTAGAATCGGTCCAACATGGTCTCGACGATGAGCGCGAGTTCACATTGACCGATGAACGACGACATGGAATCCTCAGCAAGGTAGTCTTGGTCGGGCTGGGCGGAAGAGAATTCGCCCCAATCGGTGTCGTCGAGCGTTGGAAGCGGTACGGCCCGATTGATCTTGTTGATACTACGAGGGGTGAGCACGGCAATGTAGATGAGAGGATACATGGGATATCGGTAGACCTACAGGCTTGGTCGACCATGCGTCATTGCAGTCCTGGCGCCAGAACATCTGGTGTAAGCAGAACTGTTGCATCCGCTGGGTTGACACCACGCTCACCATTTGTCCATGATAACCAACGCCCACCACACTCGCTTCCTGACGGACTTCTCCCAGCGCGGTAGCATCCAGTCTTGAGAATCCAGGTGAAGTCCTATCATATGGGCGATGGACACGGAGCGAGATAGGGACATTGCATTGACGGCATGAGCTTGGCTAGGTCGGGTAGTCAGGCTGATTATGGCTAGTTGAAGTGTTTGGAGGCGGGGCTAACGTCAGAAAGAGGTTTGCAGTACAAGGAAGGAGGTCAACAAGAGATGGCAGTCGTGCAGCCGAGATCAGCTGAGGGATAGTAGTCTATCAGTCGGATCACTCACCTGCTTGTATTCTTCGTCTTCGGCTGCGACTACTTCTTTCCACACCCCTTTAAAAAGGTGCTTCATAGACGGCTCGTACTCGATGGCATGACCGATTATCCCGCAAAGCAGTGCGTGTGGGAATGGGCCAGCCTCTCTTTGGCTCCGACGCGCTGCAGACAGACGCATGTAGTTCAATATAGGAAACGCGGGGAGGGTGATAAGCAGGAATCTACCACAACGGTAGTCAGCTCTCAAGCCAGATCGTATACTCACTGTTCGACCAGCTTTTCGGACCACTGGACTCCCAACAGAGCACGAACCCCATCGTAAATCGTCTTGCTGACGGTAGTTCCTCTCCCGTATACAAATGCAGGGCTTTTAACGAAGAAGACATGGGTGTTTGGATCCTTCGAGACCTGACGGAGAGAGGGGAGTCTGCTGTTGCTGTCTGGAGTGTCGGCGAGCAATGTGAGGTCTTGCATCGCGGATGAGCCCAGAAAGTGCGACTCCTCCAGGTCGTTTGTCGCCATGTCGAGGGATTCGTGCCATACTTCCGTCTCGTCCATCTCTTGCTAGCCTCGCGAAACAGGTGAGCGGGGAAGACG
Source organism: Cryptococcus sp. GC_Crypt_5 (assembly GCA_026538355.1). Taxonomy (NCBI): domain Eukaryota; kingdom Fungi; phylum Basidiomycota; class Tremellomycetes; order Tremellales; family Cryptococcaceae; genus Cryptococcus; species Cryptococcus sp. GC_Crypt_5. The sequence goes on from JALPBZ010000130.1 coordinate 33,449, forward strand.
AGACAAGATCATCACTCACCTCATACTTTCCGACGTCGCTTAGCATGGTAAAGATGGACCGAGGGACTCTGGCAGTCCCCAACCGACTAATACTCTGATGGACGACGCAGGCAAGTCAAAATATGTGCTGATGCCTCATCGAAACGAGCTCACTCGCGTAGCTCTACCATCGCCGACATCGATATCCACGCCGTCATCGGGGAGACCATTCTCAACGCCATCGTTTATGAGCCGTCTTGTCCCACCCCTCTCTCTCCTTGTTGGAGGCATATCAAAGCGACATATCACATGCCGTTTCTTACAATAGTCACACGGCTGACCGCGAGTGACTATAAGACAGGTATGTTTCCGCTTCCTGCACGCATCACATGGCCTATCCTTTCTCGAGCGAGGACGGCGGAGGTTGACACGCACGTCGTTGGGTGTTGTCAACTCAGTCGTGAGGCTAGACATCGCGCCATGACACTCGCCCACGAGATGAGATTATATGACAGTGAAGCGTGCAGCAATCGTTATCTACATGGGTAAATAAACATAATTGAACAAGCATTGTTCATCCCCTATCAGACACCCCCATTTATCACTATCAGAACGGACTGGGCTCTCCAGCACTTCTTACAAGTCATGCGGAGCACTGAGCCTGCCATGTACGCATCTTGTCAGAAATCGTTGTCCAGACAGTCGTCCTCGAAGAACAGCCCGGAGAAGACATCGAGGCTCGGTAAAAGTGGCCTGGTGTTATCGCATCAAAGTACAGTCCTGGCCGACTGGATGGAACGAACCCCCCTCGGATCGGGCATCGCCGAAGACACCCTGATCGGCCAAGTCTTGTTGCCCGACCTCCGGATGACAGGTGGAACCGATTTTGTCAAGCGCTCTCCGGTAGAAATTTGATGTTGCAGAATGTTCCGGGCTACCAATGGGTCATTGAGATCACGAGTTTGGCCATACGCACAAGAAGATGAAGTGGACAAGTCACTTCCTGGCCCTATGCGGCGTGCACTGCCTTGTCGCAGCAGCGGCTCGGCAGCAAGTCATGACGCCCTCTACGGAACATCTACCCTCTTATATACCGCTTCACCCGCACTTTGAGGCTCAGTCGAAGGCTTTGCTTACGAAATACCCATTGATCGACACCCACATCGATCTTCCTGCAACCATGCGGACCATTCATCGACAGCCGATGGATGGCATCCCGAAGCTGAATGTGTCCCATCCGGGACATTTTGACCTGCCTCGAGCCAAACAGGGCGGTCTGTCAGGGGCTTTCTGGACAGCCAATGCGCCTTGTCCTGCAGCCTGTGGGTGTACTCTGGTAGCTGTGTGTGACTAAGTAGCTGATGGATGTCGCTGCAGATGGTCGGGATGTCGGACCGGACTTTCTGAATCCTACAGAGGTATCATACACGTTCTGCCAGTACTTGACCGGACTATCTGCTGACCTGTTGCGCAATGATAGACGGTTCAGCACGTGCTAGAGTCCATCGATCTGGTCAAGAACACTCTAGCATACTATCCGTCCGTAGGTTCGAGTGTTGTCCGACTATAGGAGCCCAAAAACTGATGAATTACGTCTCACCTAGATACTCATGGGCGCACGCAATGCTGCGGACATACGGAACGCCTTTTCCCAGGGGAAACTGGCCGTTCTGATGGGGTTGGAAGGGTGGGTTGGCCATGATCAACCCAGATCTTCCACTCAATGACCTCGATTGTTAGTACACACGGCCTTGCAAATTCGCTCAGCACTTTGAGGATGTACGCCGAGCTGGGAGTACGATATGTTACTCTCACTCACGTCTGTCACACTGTGCGTTCGTATTCGTGCTACATCCCACACCTCCACTAATGATTTGATCATTTCACCATGCAGTCTTTTGCGAGCTCCAACGGAGGCGGTGCGGGAACGTCTGGATCGACACTTCCTGCAGTGCATCCCAATAACGGTCTTACACCCTGGGGAATAACTCTCATACATGAACTCAACCGACTTGGCGTCATGGTAGATCTTTCACACACCTCGGACCAAACGGCTAGAGACGCTATTCGGGAGTCTAAAGCGCCCGTGGTCTGGACGCATTCTGGTGCAAGATCTGTCCACAATCACCCACGCAACGTACCTGACGATGTGTTGGAGATGATTGGTGATGGTCCAGAGAAGAACCATGGCATCATGTAGGTGATCAAAGAGTCTCTCAGCTACCGTTCCTCGCTTCCTTGCAAGCCAGAATTCTGACTGACATCCTCAATTTCACCAGCCTATCGGTTCTTTTCTCGACTTTCATTGATCCTGCAAATGCTACGGTGGCTCGAGTGGTCGATCACATTGAACACATTGCGAGCATCGTTGGCAAGGCTCACGTAGGGCTGGGGTCAGACTTCAACGGCATCAGTCTTGCGGTCGAGGGGATGCAGGATGTGAGCAAATGGCCAAATATGGTAGGTAATCATGTACCCTTTGACTCATCTCGACCCGCGCTGAGCTTTCGTACAGATTCAAGAACTGCTTCACCGACAATGGACAGAGGATGAAATCTCGGGAATCATGGGCGATAACCTCCTGCGTGTGATGGAACAAGTCGAAGCTACCGCTGCTTCCCTTGCCCACCTTCCCCCTTCGCCCGAAGTCTACGATAAGCGGAAGGACCTACCGGCGCATGAGTGGGGCGGACCAAATATGGCTTATCTGGCGCCTGATGTAATGGAGATCGTTCAAAAGCAGAAACGCTTGAGAGACGAGTTGTGAATGCATTTGATCACACGTCAGACATGTATCATTCATATTTGAGCATCGCAATCTCGACACGCTATATAATTCGTCTATAACACCTTCCTTAAAGTCGGCCTGGACAGTCCTCCATGTGAACACAGTAACGCGACCACTTCGTTCCGAGTCACATTTTCAGTAGGGGTACACAAAGGACGGGATTTCCTTGTCGGTTCGACTAGTAGTCCGAATAGAATGAGATCAGTTTGGTCGAGCTGGTTGAGCCATACATATGGAACTCACTCTTTGAACTCGATATTCTCTTCCTCTACGATGACGGTTTGCGCATTTCTCTCGGCATTTTGGCGGTTCCACCTCCTATGGATCAAAGCGATCATTCCCATAGTGACTAAAGAAAGACATGTCAGACTGATTGTTCCACATTGGAAAAAGCTTCGACTACACCCACCGGCGTGGAGAGAGATGGTGATGAGGATGGCGATCTTGGCGGGGATGTACCCTGGTGCGTCCTTGGTGCGGTAGATCTGGTGCACAAGGGACGTTTAGCGTAAAGCTGTGTGAACAAAGATAGTAAAGATAGTACTGACCTGAGCGCCGACGATGTTCCCTACCGAATATCCAACCTGATACAAAGCCCAGAAGATCGCCCGCTTCGTATGCCCGGCAACCATTGACTGCATCCAGGGGATAAACATCAACTGGCCCACTGGACACCAGAAGATGAGGACGTATCCGGCGAACTTGGCATTGCGCTCTTGGGCACCGATCATCATTGCAGCCCCGATGACGGCGACGCTGATGCAGATGATGGCCGGCAGAGCTGTCGAGTCGGGAGCTTCAGTACAGCATAACAGCAGTATTCGGTGCATATGTATCACAGTGACTCACCTCGCATTTGCCATCTCCTGGACAACAGGACTCCAAGTGTCATGGCCACCATCTCCGATCCACCAGTCGTCATCCCAAGCAGAGTCGTCTGCTTCGTCGTGAAGCCAAAGCCTGCGATGATGGTAGCGCCGAAACTGGAAACTCCGCCATTCTGTACAGACGCGCAGAACACCGAGATTGCGGCGAGATACAGACGAGGGTCCTTGAGTGCCTCCATCACCTGCTCGCGTTTGTATGTGGTCGCGGCTGTGCCGGTCTTGTTACGCCTGATACGCTCGATCGCAAGAAGACGCTCCTCGGGAGTCAAGAACCAGGCGGTAGCTGGCGATACGGGGATGACAATCGCAACGTAGATCCCGAATAGGACGGTTACGGGACCAAGTAGAATGAAAATGAAGCGCCAGGCAAGGTCCCCACTCAGGTTGTACATGCCATAAGCGATGCTGCATTCAAGTTCGAAGATGGGTAAGCTCAGGAAAGGTGAACATCAAGAGAGCCAGACTCACAGTCCGCCAATAATCTGCGATGGGCCAACACTACCGAACCAGAAGCCCACCCGGGTAGCTTGCTCTTCTCTCGTGTAGAACATTCCAGTGATAGAACCGAGAATAGGGACTGCACTGCTGCATCAGCTTCAAGGAATGATCGCGGCAGCGTGCTTCTCTCGGTCAACTTACTCATGGCCGATTCGGACATGCCAAGCAGGAATCGAAGGGCAGCAAGTCCAGCAAAGTTCTTTCCAGCGGCCATGCATCCGAGAACAGTCTGGGTAATATCGTCAGCTCAGGAATATTGGGTTGTCAAAGACCTAGACACTGGACACTCACGCCCCACACGATGACCGCGCAGGCTAGATGAAGACGAACGGGCACTCGGACCAACAGCCAAGAGGCCTTCCCAAGTTGTCAGTCTCAATTGTGCAAAAGTCTCTTGATGCTGGACTCACGGCAGGCTGCCAGAACAGATAGCCAAAGCTGTTGAAAGTCAGCCTCGGTCTCAAAGCACATTCAAGGGCAACCCACTAGAAGATAGACCCAAGCCAAGCAAACTGCTGCCCTTCGAGGTGGGTGGCCGTTTTGATACCAAACTGTATCATACCATAAGCTTGGCGCATTTCCAAGAATCGTATATCAACTTACAAGAGCAGAGTACGAGATACTGGCAGGTCAGCGAGACATTCTTCGTGACATGACATACCTTGACTTGTCCAGGAACTGGAAGAACTCGCAGATGCACATAACAGGCATGCTTCGAGAAGATCCAAGATGAGCAAGGTCTCTCCCACATGGATGAGGGGTCAACAAGACTCACAGGACACGGTCAATCTTGCGAACAAGGCGCTTGAGGACCTTTGGATCCACCTCGTCGATATTGATCCGCTCGCCGTGCTCGAGCAGCGACAACGCTCTATCGGCGGAAGTGGTACCTTTCGCATTTTGATCTCGACTCTCGGCGTGCCCGCTGTTGTGCTCGCGCACAGGATGTGTGCCAAAGGCGGTCGCTTCGACTTTCTCGTCCACCCCGGGTTCGTTGTACGAAGGGTTCATTGTTGCAGTCTGGCGTTATCGACACCCGGCCGCATGACCTGTCGTCTCAAAGGTATTATATATGTCGATGGACAACCCGCTCTGACGAGAACCCGAAATCCATTGTTGGCCGCTGTTGATCGGCCAACGAGGGAAACCTTGCTGCCGAATCGGCCAAGAGGCTGACTCGATCCTATCATTTCAAATCATCGGGCCCAGGTCAATCGGCCAAAGTGCGCCCCGACGAACATGTCCTGTGCGTGCAAATCCCGAAGAAGGGGCGCCGGCTTCTCATCACGACATGCATATTACTCTAGGCTGGAAGGGGATCCCACAACTTCATCGTTGCAAGTCAACGCCTACAGCTCATCATGCAGTACTCTACGGTCAACTATCTGCTTGACGTCGGGTGGCAAGTATGCGCCATTCGGCCCTCCCCACGCATCTGCGGGAAGATCCGTCCGTTTCTCATATACTGCACTAGAAGCGAACTGTTCCGACGACGCATTCCTAGCCTTTTCAGCTGCCCTCATCACGCGCAACAAGTTGCCCCCCATCAGATCGCCAATCTCGCTGTCAGTCCAGCCCCGACGTACGAATTCGGCAATCTAGAAAATAAAGAATGGCCTAGTCAGCGACATGGCCTCGCAGAGCTGATCAGACTTCGCACCAGGTATGGCCATTTGGTGACGTCTTCCATTCCCTGGACAACGGATCCCATACCGTCGAAGTCGGATGCTAATCCAACATGCTTTCGACTGGTACGCTGGGCTATGTACTCCACGTGATCCGCTACTCGCGCTATCGTAGCGTTGCTGGGGTCGATGAAGACAGGGTACAGAACGCTTTGGCTTTGTAACCATATCAGCATGAAATATTGAGGAGTAGTGACAATACTTACACGATCCCTTCATTCCTCCCCGGTCCGAGTCGAGCCAGCACATCGTCGGGAACGTTACGAGGATGATCGTGCACGCCTCGCGCACCCGAATGGGAGAAGAGGACAGGTACCGTGGTGATGTCGAGAACGTCGTGCATTGTCTGATCGCTCACGTGGGATAAGTCCACCATTACGCCTAAACGATTGAGTTCTCTGACCAGCTCTCTGCCCAAAGGTTGTAGACCATTGCCCTTGTGCGCAGGCGGGGCAAAACTCCCATCGGTGCCCGCGCCTCCTCCCGCTGAAGAGCTGAATGCTGAGTGACAGACGTGCGTCAAGGTGAGATATCGAACGCCCAAGCGAGCCAACATCCGGATGGTGGAAAGAGAATTTCCTAGCATATGAGAGCTTGGGAATCGTATTAGCTGACCGCCCCATCATCTTGTGATAGCACTCACCCCTCCATTCCGATCAGGCCAGCGATCTTTCCCCGCTTGAAGGCCGCCTCAACTTCGTCAGCTGTCTCGGCGTACTCCAAATCCGGAGCTTGGTGGATCATCTGATGGATAAGATCTATCGATTCTATGGTATCTCTAACGGTCTGACCTCATCATCAGCGACAAAGCATCATAGAGCAGTAGTCGACTTACGTTATCTGGATCCAAAAAATCCTTGCCGAGATCAACTCCGAGCTGCTCTGCACATGGTGTCCACACGGTGAAGAAGGCGCTACATCACCAATCAGCTTATACTGTTTCACCTATACATGCTCGAACTTACCCGCCAAGTCCACCCTCTCGGGCTCTTTTCAGGTCAAAATGACCCGGCAGGCCAGATTGGAAATCTGCAATCGTGTCCAAAGGCCGTTGCGACAAGATGCGCATCACCTGCGGTGTGTCGACATGCGTGTCGATCAGTGGGAATCTATAGTGACCAGCCAGACTCCGGTCAGTGTCTTCAATCTCATTGAGGCGACCTGTAACTCACTGTTCGAGAAGACGTCGCGCGTGTACGACATGCTCATCCTGTACTCCGAACGGATCCTGTTGTTTTCCGTGACTGAGCCCAGAGACAGTGCATATCGCGAGACCTGCTGCAACTGCAAGGCGACAAAGCATCCTTTGTAATGTTCAATTCTTGGTTGTCTCCATCAAGTCAACGAACAGCAAAGCATTGTCGATCAAATGACACATGTATCGAGAATGCGAACTCGGGAGTGAAGTACGGGTGGGACGAAAGTTGGCCGTAATCTTGCCCGCAAAGCCATTCCGTCGGTGAAATCCGAATTCTCAATGATAACATGTAGTATCGGCCCGAAAGGCAAAGGTCTGTCGGGTTCTCTCACTGCAGGTCGGCTTTGCTCACCGCTTGTTTCTGTATGGTATACGCTGATCATACGCGTCGAATTGGCTGGTCTGGCCCTGCTTGATGATTAGATACATGTTCCTGTCGGACCCCACGCCAAATATAGTGCATCGGCGGTACGGTCATCGACTCTCATACCCCTGAATCATTGATAGCATAAGAAGCGCTCTCAGGATCTCCTGACTGGCAATACATGGTGTACAGACCGATTAACATTGCGCCGCCATTCGCTGCATGCCACGAGAAACAGCATAATATCACCCAAACTAGCGTCTACCCAGCTCTCTCGCTCGCCGTCGCCTCCTCACGACACCCGTCTATGTGAATAAGAAGTTCCCAACTTTCCCGACCCAAGTCTTGGGTGGTGGCTCGTCGTAAGCCACTTCCTCGTCCGTGGGGATATTGCTAAACATGTCAAAGTCCTCGGGTTTGAGCAATTTTGGCCTTTTCAACAGAGTGTAGCCCGCGACAAGGACGATAAAGACCGGTATGGTGATATAGGCAATGACGAAATTGGCCGCGCTCCACGACCCGTTCGTGAAGACTTCCCATCCGTTGAATACGAGGATGACCGCGGACCAGAAGATGACCCAGTAAGCAGGCCACGGCTGCCACGAGTTGTAGTAACTGTACCATCAGCGCTGATCTAGCCGGTTCGACTCACTGGAAAGCTGTACGATCGATGTCGTGGGCTTTGCAGCCTTGCCTGAACCGGAGGAACGTGACGCCAATAGTGCCCCATGTGATATACCCGATCCTGCATCATCAGCTCCAGTCCTTGTGGATGTCACTCACAAAGCGTTCAAGTTTGAAAACCAGTTGAGCACTGTCGATGCTCCGTTGCTGAGTGTCATGAAGCACAGAGCGAAGAAGCACGATGTGAAGATCAACGCGACGTAAGGAAGACCTGATTTGCTAGTCCTGGCGAAGATGCGCGGACCGTTCCCTCGTAAAGCGATACCGTACAGCATGCGACTGGCAGAGTACATGAGAGAGCTCCCAGCTGATAATGCCGAGGTGAGGATCGCGGCGTTGATTATGCTTGGCAGAGCTGCGATCCCTGCGCGCTGGAAAGCGACGACGAAAGGCGACGAAGCGGCTGTACCGGTCGATTGCAATAAAGTGGAGTCGTTGTAGGGCACGAGCAGGCCCACTACGAAGACCGCAAGAATATAGAAGATGGCGATACGCCAGAACAGTCGTCGAACGGCTTTCGACAGCGCGACTCGGGGATTTTTCACTTCTGCCGCGGCAAATGCCAAACTCTCGATACCGGCGAACGAGCCGGCAGCTTGCAACAGATCGGTCTACTGTGTGTCAGCGGTGTCTAACAAGATGTTACGACATCACTCACAAACCAGCCTAAGAACTTGCCCAAGCCGCCCGTCGTGTGATACTCGGCGAACGCTCCGGGGTTCTTCCAGTATCGGAAACCGATACGATCGTGAGTAGGTCCACCCCCAAGATCGACGACGATACCAGCGATTATGAGGCCGACAACGAGCGCAACTGTCTTGTCAGCTATGTACACAATGCCCTACTCACTCTTGATCAAAGCGAAGAAGAACTCGCTCTCGCCGAACCATCGCACGCCGAAAAAGTTCTTTCCACATCAGCACAGTAGTGCAAGGAAAGACTTACAATAGAGATTGCAACAACCATGAGTGCGATCATGTAGCCGATCTGGTGGCTCACGGGGAACGCTGAGTCGCTATCAGCGTCTAACTTCAAGAGCGGTAGCCGCTGGATCACTCACAAGTATCCCAGTACGAGACGAGGATGGACGCAGCAATAATCTCTGATGGCAGAAAGAGGCAGTACTGGATACAGACCTGCCATCCGACTGCGAAGCCGACGGCGGGATGTGTCCAGCGTTCTATAAAGTGGATATACCCTCCGGAGATTGGCGCATACACGGCCATCTCGCCGAGACACGTCACTATGGAATCGGATCAGCAACACGAACTGCTTGGAGTAGCTGGTTACTCGGTACTCACTCATGCAGTACGCGATGGATCCGGTCAGAGCATAGGCCAGCAATGCGCCTACGGGACCACCGTGCGCGATGACTTTGCCTGTACTCAGGAACAGACCCGTGCCGAGTGTACCGGCCAGCGCAATCATCTGCATATGTCGCTGCTCCATGTTCCTCTGCACACCATCGTCTACGTCTGATGTCAGCGTCCACTCGACGAAGGTGATCCCGGCATATTGTGACTCACATAGCTTGGTGTGAGTATCGATGAGCACATCATCCTGCTTGAGCTCCTCGTCCACGTCCAGCGTCTGCACAGTCGGCTGTATCTCGCCCACGCCTTGACCCCGCTCGACAACGGTGATATCTTTGAAGGTGTCTGCCATGCTGTCCTCACGATCTTACGATGATACTGGGGGAAGAAAGAGCTGTCGATTTCAGGCATTTGTTATCACTTATTAGCCCCGTTCAAACGCTTTGCGCCCCTCGATCCATCCCCAAGACTCTCAGTGTATAGAAAGGCAATGGTAATTTGGGTTCCTGACCTTCTGCTTGATTCTCAGGGGGCTCTCTTGGCGATGCGCGCTGTTAGCGCTGTTAGCGCTTTATATCTCGGCCATTCCCGATCACATGCCGTCTCTGCGCTGTATGAACAACCGCAGCCGCCGCGTATCAGGGCTTCGATCATTGCCAATATAATAATCTGTTCTCCGAAGTCCGACTACGGAATAGGATCCGTTATACCGTTATACCGTTATCAGACTAGCCCTTCTTGGTATGTTTATAGCATCGACGGACTACGATGAGATGTGTCTATCGCTGTAATGATCTAAGATTTGCCTAAATAGCGATGTATTGTAAGGACACCGCAACGTTATCCACAAGCAAAGATAAGCACGCCGTTCACTACATGGCGTCTCTTCCGCTTATCCCGCGTCTCCCGCTTACTCCGCCCGCAAAGACCCGACGACTTGATCGACAATCTGCTGCACCGATTGCGTCGCGATGATCGCTTCGATATGTTGATCCGGTCTGACCAGGATTGCACTACCGTCTGCCAGACCATATCCGTCCGGCTGTTCATCCACGAACTCAAAGTCTTTCCCCAGCTCGACGCGTTTGATAGGGATATCGTATCGAGATAGCTCACTGCACAGATCAGTATACTGCTGCCGATTTGGGCCATGCAGTAACACATATGAGTCGCGAGGTATGAGGTCGAGCGTAGAGTACTGCCATTTGGCTTTCTCGGCTGATGAAACGTCGTCACCCAAGTAGTCCAGACTGACCGGCGGGAGGGAGAGGTTGTGACCGTCCTTCATCTGGATCCAACGATGTACCAATCGCGCCCCCTTTCGATAGACCGGAACGTACTCCGTAACCTTTTCGGCGTTGTAGCCTGGCTCATAAACATATCCCAGATCTAGATTCACCTGAAACTACATCAGCCAATGACGACTAGATGATACGCACGCTGTTGAACTGATCTCTTTGGTCCTCGACCTTCTCCGCTATGACTTTGCGTTGCTCGGGATCCACCAACGCCGCGTGCATCGCCGCTCTAGCCTTGGCTACATCCGGCTCGGTCGTTTTGAACGCCTTGACTAGGTCGAACACCTTTTGGCCGTATGCAATAGCTTGCCAAGCGTTTCGTCGAGCAACAGGCTGGCGCTCCGCTTGGTATGTCGCCAGCACGGCAGGTAGTTGTGCCCAACCATGATATGCCGCAGCAATCTTGAATGCAAGATTGTGCGCGTCTGTCATGTCAGAACGTCATACTCAATGTTGACTCACCTGCAATTCCCGTATTCAAGCCGAAACCACCAGTCGGCGGGAATGAATGCGCTGCGTCCCCTGCAAAGACGATGCGCCTTACGTGATAATCATGTGCGACCTCTCTTCGAACCCGCCAAGGCAGGCGACTGAGAAGGGTGAATGGGATGTCGGCACCGATCGCAGTGCGTATGAGCGATTGGCATATCTCTGGCGTGAAGAAATCGACTGATTGGTGGGCTGACTGAATCATGATGTAATGCATGTAATCAGCGAGGCATCAGGTATGGTGACTTACGTCGTAATTGTGCAGCAAGACGAGATTTCCTCCCAGGTCATATGCGATGATCACGCCGCGCACAGCAGGATCCATCACCCAATGAAGGATCGCTCCCCGCTCTTTGACCACCGGCCGCAGATCGGCGCTGAAATGGATAGTCATGATTGTGTCCGCTATCTTGAATTAGCCCTTGGCGTTTGATGTACAGTAGACTGACGCACCTCCTTCCTCTATATCCGATTTGACGCCTAATGACCGCACGATCTTTGAATTCGCGCCATCACACGCAATGAGCACGCTCGAGTGTATAGTTTGTTCTTCGCCAGTATACGTATCTTGGACTACTGTTGTCACTCCAGTATCGTCCTGCAGCTGTCAGTGACACCCTTCGAACATGAGCCTGGCTCACCTGCGTCGACGATGTCCAAGTCCATCCTCGCCGTATGTCCACAATGTCACTCTCCTCCAACAGCCCCGCGACGATACTCTCCAGATCCGGTTGGGGTATATTGTGTAGGATCTAACATCAGCTCAACTCATCAGAACGCTCACTTACTTCACTGGTATACTCCAACACCTCTGGATCTAAGTTGAAGAACGGCAAGTTCCCCACGTCCTCTCCAGCCAGAGTAGTCGAGAATCGTACCAATCGCGAATCCGCGCGCGGCGTGCCGTATGAGCGTATTTTAGTTGCTGGAATCCCAAACTGCCGTAGGATCTCCAACGAGCGGGATGATACCACATGAGCTTTTGGCGCGTCCAGGTGCTTCTTGTGCCGATCGATTATGATCACTGGTACTGTGAGTGCGATCGTTGATCAATACGCGCTGCGACTATGAAAGTGGAAACACTCACCACCAAGCTGCGAGAGCATGTATGCTTGCAGTAGGCCAACAGGCCCCGCGCCTACGATCAGCACGGGATGCATGGCTGCGTGACTCGGCAACTCGTCGTTGACCAGTAAAGAAGTGAACTAGCTCGGTGAGTGATGGAATATGAAATACACGAATAAACGCTTGTCAAGATCTAACTTAGCCGAAATCCATCTCGATCGAAATCACCGCAGCGCGCTCGATTCCAGTAAACGTCATTTGGGTACATACAGGGCTCGACCGTGACCACGCTACCTCCGACATCGTCTCACAGCATATCAGGCGAGGTGACAGTCACCGTCACACGAAGCAGACAGTACAGTACAATGCTGCTGCAGATTTTACCACTATAACGTCTCCGCGGCCGGCAGCTGCGTCGATGAGAATGCGCAGAAAGGTCGTACAGATGCTACGCTGTCATCGCGGCCAGTCAGATGGACGCTGCATATCGAGCATGGCGTCTTCGTCACTGAGGGCGGACAAAGGTTACAGGGTAGTCGCCAACCCATTACGGATTGTGTTTCATGTATTGCATCTCACTATACATCATGTCGTCACGTTGTGTTCTGTTGTACTTCTGTCACTACTGGGTGCGCTTCCCACTACCAGCTGCACCTTTAGCTCGTGCTTGCCAAAGCCCTTGGCACACCCACTCACCTCATCGTTTGACCTAGTTCCTGGCCGCGCTGTCCGATTGACCGTGAGTCATGCCCTTCTTCGCCTGCGAAGCTTCGTCCTTGGGCACCTCAGGATCGGCGAGACCCGCTCCCTCCGTAGGACCACCACTACCACCTGACGTCGGTGCGCCCTGCGCTGAGCCTCCGTGCTGACCATCGTCGAGCTTGCCGGTCCCTTGCTTGTCGCGCGAGATGCGGGCGGAGTCCGCATCGGCATTAGGGGAGCCGGTGGGGTTGGTGGGGAAGCGCAGGAGTGCCGAGGTGGTGAATGGGCGAGCGGCGCTGATGCGGGCTGAGCGGAGAGCGATGAGTGATGCCATTGTGTATGTGTGGGCTTGTGTGGGCTGTGGTATTATGGAGGATTCTTAGATGTAGTGAATGAGGAAAGCTACAACGTTGAAAGCCAACGACATATTATACGAGACGATCACGAACCGTAGACATGCAAAATGACGTCAAACTGGTGCCAACGCGTCATTCAGTCATTCGTCGTCTACAATCTTGCGATTATGCTGCAGTCCACTTGTTTAAATCACCACTGACTCTTCTGGTCCAAGTGGGCTAAGCACTCAATTCGCTCTCAATCATGCTCTCTTCCGCACCTTACGGTAGCAGACCTCTCGCAAGCACATTACACGGCTCGAGCAACGCATCGGGCTGCTCGTCGAGAGGAGTGCTGATAGTCTCGACCTTTTGTATAATGTAGCACGTGCGCTCCAGCGGTGATTCCAGCAATCGTGTTGGTTCGGTGGTGCTCCGCGCGATCTGGGTGAAGCCGATTACGTGCAACCGGGTAACCGGTCATGTCCGGATGAATGTACCACATGCTACTTTGCTATTTTGCATCTGATATTTGATATCGAGCGAGATAAGCAATAACCTTGTCGGTCGTCGTGAATTCACGATATTAATGAATGAACCTTGTTGTTCGGTTCTGCTACTACTACTGCGACTGCAACTGCGCTCGCGACATAAAGTACTTACAAGTGCGATGCGGCTCGCCTTTGCTCTATCCTGCGCGCCGTTGATTATAGCCAGTGCGCTGCCCCAAACGCCCTTCTTACCTCAATCAGATGTCAGACCGACCATCCTCTCCCCGGCTTTGCGGGCGCGGATAGAAGCGCTGCGAACGAAATATGATATTCCAGGAATAACCATTGGTCTCGCTGCTTCACCCGACTATACCGCCAAGCGATTTGGTAGAGGGGCTGCCGAAGTTGAAGTGGGAGTGGGAGAGGATGGATGGACATTGGAGACTGCCGGATTCGGGATTGCGGATCGTTACGAGAACCCTGTTGATGGAGATGTGAGTGCTGTCGCCGGATCTCTCGTAGGCTATTTGATATTGACGATTACTCGAGTAGACGTTGTTCTGCATCGCCTCGAACTCCAAGTTGTTCACTGCGCTATCCGTCGGATTGCTAGTGAGAAATGAAACGCTATTGCCAAATGGCCAAGTCCTAGATTGGGATACCAAGCTCAAAGACATCCTGCCCGAGTGGAAACTGTGGGACGAGTACGCTTCGGATCACGTGGACTTGCTCGACCTCTTGTGTGAGTTGTGGGCTGCTCGTACGCCCGCTGATGTTATAGCTATGCGTTCCGGCCTGCCACGACACGATGCTTCGCTCATGTACGTCTCGCCTTGATGCCGGAGGTTGATATAACGGCCAGTCAACTGAGACAATAAATGACAGCCTGACCCACCCGCGCAACGTCGTCGCCAACCTACGATACCTCAAGCCCTCGACAGAATTGCGCAAGGCATACCAGTACAACAACCTGCACTACATCACCCTCGCGTACATGATCGAAGTACTTTCCGGTCTACGACTGGACGAGTATGCGCAGAAACACATGTTCGATCCGCTCAACATGACTTCGACCTTCTACAACGCTACTCTCGCCAAAGAGTCTGGGCATCGCAGTGATGGCTTCGTGCGGACGGCGATGAACATGACCAAGTGCGCGGAACAGTGGTTTGGTAATGTGCAATTTGACAAGGAATGTTTTGGCCATGCGGCGAGTATAGGCTGGTGGACGGACTCAGACGCGTTGTACGATGCTGGACCAGGCGGAGTGATCATTTCAGCCAATGACGCCGTGAGTGGCTGTTGAGCTCTCTGAAAGCAGAGGGGGACTAATGCTTTGATAGGCGAAATGGGTGAAAGAGCTTCTCGATCCCTCCGTCCTCCCTGCTGAGCTGATAGCCAAAACGACGATTGGATTGTCGGTACCAGACGGTCAGCGATCATGGCCCGAAGTGGGCATCGTCAACTACGGTCTAGGCCAACAGTCCAGCATCTACCGCGGTCATACAGTCTACGCACATACGGGCAGCGTACCGGGACAGATCTCCGTTCATAGGCGGTTCCCAGATGCCGGCTTTGGGTTTTACGTCGCTACCAATGATCAGGATCTGGGAACGCTGTTGTATGAGGTTCTTGGGAATACCATAGTGGACGATCTGCTCGGTCTCGAGCCTATCGACTGGGAAGGACGAGTCCTGAACAAAACAGTATCGCATCAACCAGACTATCCTAGTCCCCCAGAACACCCTCGGCCGCCAACAATGGAACTGGTAGGGACGTACACCCACGAAGCATATGGCGAAATGAACGTGAAGCTCGCTCCGCCCAACGCGACGGAGATCCTGCACGCGCCACTGAACGTCACTGGCCCGATCTACGTCGCGTCCGTGGGCGCGAGCGAGTTCTTCGCGCAATTGTATTTCACCCACTTCGACGGCCCAGTATACAACTACACTGTCACATGGGCAGGAACCACTTTCGATAAGCGGGATCACAAGAGTCATTTGGTCCGGACGGGCCAGGTTGGTACTGCCGTCTTCGCGGAAGAGGGACTGGGCATGTTCGGCGATTGGTGGGGTAGTGGGTCCACTGTTCCCAGCTCGGTCGTCAGTGAGGTGGACGTCGAGAAGCACGCAGAGGTGTGGTACGAGAAGATGTAGATGTAGATAGAGCTTGTAGGTGTGCATCCGTCCGTACTCGGGTCCACGTGCAGTACATAAGCTTCGGTATGACAAAATCAAAATGGTGTCATGTAACCGGATGAAATAGCATCCACGTCGTTCATTCCTCTTTCTTCGTTGCATTGTCCCTCTCTCTCTCTCTCTCTCTCTCTCTCTCTCTCTTTCCTCTCACTATACTCAATGTAACAACACCCACCATGGACGACTACACGTACTACGACGATGCAGAGGAAGAAGCGCATGTGGAACAGTCCCTGCCTGCATCACCTATGCACGAGTGCTCATCGCCGAATAAGACGTCCGGCCACGCCGGCCTCGATGACGCAGAGCCGCCAAATGAATATGCCGCCAGCGCAAAAATGGAAGATACCTCCTCTGAGCACCAACACGATGAGGACAGGTCCGATGAGCCGCATGAGCAGTCCGATGATAGACAGTGCAGGATCTGCTTTGCTGGCGTAGAGGAGGAAGATACTTTAGGCAGACTGATATCGCCCTGTCTCTGCGCGGGCAGTATGAGAGTGAGTACATGCTCCTCAATGTTAACAGGATTACGAGCTGATGCTTTTCAACGCAGTATGTACATGGTATGTGCTGCTCGAAGAGCTTCGGCGCGCGAAGCGATCCGCGCTGATCGTACTGTAGTCGCCTGTATCAATACGTGGAGAGGAACGGGATCCAATGCAGTGAGTTGATCGTCCTGCTTGACAACTATAGCCAGCTGACATTCGTCTTCCACAGAAAGCCTTCATGGGTGAGAGTGCTATACGCCTATAATCTACATATGCTAAAGCTACGTTATGCAGAATGCCCTCAATGTCGCCATCAATACCGACTGCACCGTGAGAGCTATTAACACTACTCCCTGTGACATCACGCTGATGAACAATGACGACAGGCACACTCGTGTCTGGCTTAGCGACCTCTCGACCAATACTCCTACTCTCCACCGCCATCCTCTTCTTCTCCATCACGCTCACCCTAGGCCAGATCGTGCATCTCATCCTGCGTTATTCGCCCTCTGCCTCCCGACGGATCTTGTCACGCGGAATGTCGAGTAGATCCATCCTCGATTTCTTCGACGGCGATGAAGGGTACAGGTACGGGTACGATACCGGACCCGTCATCGTGGTGGGCGGCGGCGGCGCATTGATGTACGATATGATCATTGCGTCGCTGGGGACGTTCGTGGACTTGGCCAATCGATTCTCGGATTCTCGCTCGAGATTCGCCCAGAACCTCCCGTCGCCGCTGGCCGTCGCCCTCTTTGGTCTCGTGGTGCGATTCCTACTTGGTCTGGCCGTGCTGGGCTCCATGTCATTCATGTCCCTGCTCATCTCCCTCTCCCTATTCGGACCGCTGCAGCTCGTCAATGGCCTGCGGGGCGTAGGGTTCTTGGGCAATTGGGGGAGGAGAAGGGGGAGGAGCGAAGCCGGATCGTCTTTCGGCACCATCATGATCATCCTCTTCGTCCTTATCGGGGCTATCAACACCCTGCTCCAAGTTTACGGCGGGGTGCAGAAACTTACTCAGCGAGCACTGCGCTACGTCGAAACGCAGATCCTGGAAGTGAATCCTGATGAAAGACGCAAAGCGGAGGAACGACACCGAGCGCGGAATAGGTGGTTCAGGAGGTGGATAAGGGAGAAGAGATGGAAGAGTTGGCAAGGTTGGCGAGAAGTTGAGCTCAGGCTGCGAATGCGATTCACCGCTTGGATGGAAAGCTTGAGACATGGTAATAACGACGCGGAGGCATAGTAGGAATAGTTGTCATAGCAGAAATCGAATCGTTCGTTGTATATTGTATACTGTATACAGTAAAAGTACAGAAACTGATGTAGCAAGTTGTGCAGTCGTGCGAAAGGTAGCCCCTTCTAGCAGCCGCAAGGCGTCTAGACGATGGGAAGGAGTACAGCAGAGTCCCCTGTTGAAGGAGCGGCCTGCACGACGACGATCCTGTCATTGTGCCAATCCCCATGCTTGTCCCAATGACCATGATGTCCAACGGGGTTCTGCTCGACGTCCGAAACACCTCCTCCGATGAGAAGTCTACAGTGTATAGGCAAAGTGTATCAGCCATCCGTACATCTTTGATCATCACTCGTTGAACATGGAGCATTGATGAACAGGCAATGAAGGAAGAGACATCACTCACCCTGCGACAATCCATATCACCCACGCCCAGAAGAAAGCCATCCAGAACCGCTTCAGCGCTCTGGACTTGGCCACAGCTTCGGTCGGAGGCGGTGTCCAGCCGTTCACAGCCAAGTTGCCCGCTTCGAGATCGTGCCCTCGTGCAGGTGGAGGAGGGGGAGGGAGGACCGTCTGATGTGGGATAGTCGGCGCGTGTGATGCGGAGGGTTCGGAGTCTATAGTGAAGCGTTACTGTTAGCGTCAATGCGATCAAGACTCGTTAATGCAGTCGTGTGACTAGCGCAGCGCGGCGCAGCGCAACAGAGGAACATGGACGTGGACGTAAACGTACAAGGGGGAGGAGCGTCAGATGGTCCGGCACCATCCTGATTCTGGTTCTTCGACGGAGTGGTCGACGCGATGGCCGCGTAGGATGGTTTGTTGGTTGACATTGTAGAGTGTTGATGTTAGAGGATGTTAGAACAATAACAAAGATGGAGATAGAAGAGAATTGATAGCCTGCTGAGAATATGTCGGTGGCAAAAAGCAGCTTGAAAGGCTCCTCGTCATCGTGTAAGGTATTACGTAAATGCTGTCTTGCTGCATACTGTAGCAAGGCCTGTCGGACGAGTTGAATGTTATTAATAATTGTATCATACGCACATCATGCATAGTAGCGTCGCATGCGCAGACTTGTGATGATTCAATATGTGTGCTGTGATATGAACAAGCGGATAAAGCATTCTTCTCAAAGCCCTTTTGGCATCTGCGCTCCAGCTGGAACAGCGTTACTGCTTCGGAATGCCTCCGCCACGTCTTTCATAGGCAGCCATTCTACACCTTCGTGGGCGTTGACCCACTTGATCAATCTGTCCAGCATCATCAGGACATCTGCGAAACGCAAGTATCACAAGTCATGAGCAATCTTACTCTATCGATGCCAGTACATGGTGAATTAAGACAAGGGGGAACGTACGAGGACGACCCGATACGTCTGGGTGGATAGTAAGCGGGAATATAAACCCGTCCGATTCGTTTTCGTATAGATACGTGAAGTGGTCCTTCCATTTCTGCTCGATGACCTGGGGACTAACGAAGCCGTGCGAGTTGGCAGAATCTTTGATGAACATCATGGGTGGGAGGTCGTCCAGCTGCAGCGAGCATCGCGGCGGCGTCAGTGTAAAGCTTTCTTCATCCCCAGCTCGACCTGGGCGGGCGGGACTAGGCTAGGCCAGCACTCACGTCCCAATTAGCGGGTATCTCCACCATCCCCGTCTCCTTTCCTTTCTTCAGCGGCTCCATCCATGTCTTTGCCTCTTTCTCATAATCGATGTTCTTCCAGCTGTCCCCCGTGCGCAACCAGTAACACTGGCTATCGTGATGTTGGAACGAGTGGTCTGTGTCAAGTCAGCATAAGTATATCCATCATTGACTCTTCTGTCTGTGCAAAATGGTAGGGTTATTGGACATACCGTATAAGATACCCTTGTCAAGAAGCATCTCGGCCGTCTCCTTGCTCACTTCCCACCATGGTGCGACGCTTCCGACAGGGGGTTTACCGCAAAATTCAGTCAATTGTGCGAAAGTGTGCTCGAGTATATCGCGCTGTTGTTGCGGAGTCATAGCCACAGGGTTCTCGTGCGAGTATCCGTGCAGGCCGCTGCGACAGTGATTGCACCATCAGCTTGGCCCGTAGAGTTGGAGACGTAGTATGCAGGATAGATGATAGTCGACAGACAACAGATGTCAGACGTACATCTCATGCCCTGCGTCTCGGACCGCGGCCATCTCCTCGGGAAACGTATCGAGACTGTGGCCAGGAATGAACCATGTCGTCTTGATGCCGTATTTGGCGAAGAGCTTGAGTAATCGCGGACTCCCAACTTCTCCAGCGAACATGCCCTGCGCACAACATGTCATCAGTTACTACACAGATGTGTGGGTGGTGAGACGCTCAGCTTACTCGAGAGATATCACCTGGGCTATCCTGGCCGCCATACGAGCCAAGCCTGTATGCGCGTCAGCGAGTGCGCTGATAGCGAGCCGAATAAAGTCGTCGAACCGACTTACCACCCTGATACGGCATCCACGTCCACGCCAAAGCTGCAATATGCCACTCCATATGAGCTCGTGTTGCCGAACGTACGAAGTAAGAGCAAGAGTAAGAGTGATAGCAGAGATCAACCCACCTGCAAAGTATACGCCGAGGTGCCATGTCCAGCTGATTCTAACTTCGAGATTGATGGGTCGTGTGCCTTATGTCGTGCGTCTGGTGCAGAGGTATTGTTCGGAAAGGCAGGGATGGTAGATGGCCAGTAGATAGAAGGTAGTAGGTAGTAGGTAGTTTGTGAAGTAGTAGATAGACTTGTCTCCCAGCGAGCGAGATACAGATACGAGTACTTAGTACTTATGCAGAGACAGCGAGATACGCCAAGTGGAGGCAGGGGGGAGTTGGCCGAACGGGCGGTGAAAGCGGAAAATGCCCGGAACGGACTGTGTAACTAGTAATCCCTCTCTACTGAATGAGCGAATCAGGCGTATGCTATATGTATGGCATTTAAGGAGCTGAACGCGATTGCGTACCGGCCTGTACTATGCAATCGACGCGCAGCCAGTGTTCGATGAGCAGCGAGGTTCGTACGGAGCTATGAGCCCCTCTTTTGATCCCATAATCTCTGTATATGTGTTCAGTGTCCAATTGCCAGAACAGAGAACATCGTGGAGATTATGAGAACCCGCTAATGAAGTATGGGTTGCGATCGAACTTCAGATTTGCTTACAGTACTCTCGCTCACCTCCGCATCCATCTGCGTGGGGAGTACGACGAGGATCTGTAGCACGAATCGTGTGCTGTGCGTCCTCGAACGAGTCGAGATCATTGGCCGAGGATATATTTCTCTTATGACCGTCTTCGACCTCCGATGTCCGACTTGTCGTCTTTCTCCTCACGAAACCATCGTGCTCTGGTTGAAGTACATGAGAACACAGCCCGTCGACACATTATAGAAGTAGCCGCATAGTAGTGATCATCAAGGTATGCTGATCCCTTGGTATCGAAGTTACGTAGGATTGACTACAGCAGCACACGAGAATTATGAGAATGATTTGATCCCGCGCATGCTGCATACCCCATACGCGCTTCAGACATTTTCACCCTTGTCCACGACGCGTATCGGTATCGCTTTCTATTATTCTATTATTGCCATTGTCATTGTGATCAATACCATCTTATCAACATTGCATTGCACACACACAGACGACGACTGCTCAGTAGCACCATACCATCACAGCAGACTCGGATTGATACACTAGCTGTTGACTTGCCGCGTCGACGACTGCGTAAAACACAGCAGGAATAACAGAGAAACGACATCCGTATCCCCTCCTCTGCCGTCTTCTCGCTCGATCATCATCCTCACTCGGCCCCCTCGGCCACGACCTGGAGCGACCTCCTCGCTATCGAATCAGAAATCAGAGAGCAGAAGAGTAGTAGAGTAGTACATCATGGCACCTGGGAAACAGGCAAATACACTTGAAGAACTGGCTGAGCGGTAGGTTCTTGTCCATGTCCAGATTCCATTCCCCATTAATAATCGTAAAGAAGTATGCTGACATAGCTTCTGGCAGGATCATCTATTCCGATCGATGTGAGCGCCGTCGCCTGTCCCCCTTCTCCCCCTACTTCACCTTCGCCCTCTTCTCCCTCTTCTCCCTCTTCTCCCTCTTCTCCCTCTTCTCCCTCTTCTCCCACTGCTCCCTCACCTCCCACTTCCCTCCTTTGCGAGTACTCACGAACAATGCTAATGTACACTCGCAAATGACCACCGCAGACTCGGACGACGCATTCGAATACCGGCATGTCATCCTGCCGAAACAGATGCTCAAGCTGATCCCGAAGAGGTGCGTGTGCGGCGTCTTTACCCTGCTCTGCTCTGCTGTGCTCTGCTCTGCGTACTTAGGGTGATGTGTCAGGACTGACTATCGCCGTGCGCTTTGTAGCTACTTCTCACCTGATGATCCTGGACTACTGAGGATTCTGGACGAGCAGGAATGGCGTGGGATAGGGATCACTCAATCGCTCGGCTGGGAGCATTTCGAAGTACACGGTGAGCCTCTCATCTCTAATCAGCCCTCGAGCGTTCTCTGTACACACTTCTTCCCGCCACTTTGATTAGTGAACAGTGGAGAGAGGGGCGGGCAGAGGGACGAGGGCAGAGGGCAGACGCAATGCAAATAGAGCAATTGCTGATGACTATGACCGATTATCATCAACAGCGCCCGAACCACATATCCGTGAGTTGTCACAGACCAGCTAAACCAGCTATCAATCTCATCTCATACCGATCGATGCCTGAGCGCTGACGCTGACACTACCACCCGACTACCGCAGTCCTCTTCAGACGACCACTGGTGAGCATCTATGAAACAGCGATAGGAATGTTGTTCACAGCTGACCGAAATGCTCGTGGTGCTCGTAGCCCGCCAAACGATGAGACGAGTAGCGATCAGACGAGCGTAGTACAGCAGCATGATATGGTATATGATATATGGTCTATGGGTCCATTGGTGTTTGGCGCATTGTGACTGGAGATCGGAGTCTGGAGTTAGGAGTTTGTTGGTTGGCGCGAGATGCTGGGAATGATCTGTTATCTGTATAGAAATCGGAGAGCGGTCTCTGCTCCAGCGCAGCAGCTGCCGAAGCACGGTCAGAGCGTGACGAGAGTAAGGACGTTCATGTTGCTAGATGTTGTCCGGCGGTGATCATGGCATTTCTATTATCTCAATTCTGATCGAACAGACTGGGCTGAGTATGCTACGACCCACATGCCAGATCAAAGCATGGATCTCAAGTCGCCGGAGTACACAAAGTCAGTATCGCAGCATAGCATGGAAGCGTCACATTGGGAATAAAGCACAGGGAAATCTCCATCCACCTCGAAGAGCCGCGCACACAAACCGCAAGCCGTTCCAATATACACAGCCACCACTGGACACACGACCACAACCACGAGTGAAGGCTAAGCCATGCATCTGATCCCATTGAACTGAACCCTAGTCCAGCATTGCACCAACTCCAGTCCTGCTCTCCGGCACCATCTGTCTGACAAAAGGTCGAAAGCGCGCACAGGGGCGAAACGCTTAGTCGAAGAGACCGAAGCCCTATTAAAGTAAGAATGAAAGCGTCAACATCGTCTCCGAAGTAGTGTACAACGGCGAAACGCACCATGTCGTCGTCGGACTCCTCCTTGGCCTCCTCCTTCTTCTCCTCAGCGGGGGCGGCGTCGGAGCTAGCAGCAGCACCGCCGCTGGCGGCGGCGGCACCACCGGAAGACGCGGACGCGCCGCCGGATGGGACGGAGGCGAGCTTGGAGGATCCCTCGGCGATGAGCTGTGGGCGTGGGGTTTCGTCAGCGTCGGTTTTTGCAGCAGACTTTGCAGCAGCCGAAGTGAAGGCGGTGACGAGGGAAGGTGGGAGTAGAGGTGTATAGGAGGTGAAGTGAAGGTAGAAGTATGAATTTCGAGTAGAGCAAAACTCTCTCAAAGCTTCGCGCTGAAATATGACCAAAACGCACCTCGTTGATGTCCTTCCCCTCGAGCTCAGAAATGAGCTTGTCGAGCCTGTCAGCCTCGGCCTCGACACCGACGGTCTCGAGGAGAGCCTTGATGTCCGAGGCGGAGGGGGAGGCGTTGCCGCCGATTTGGAGGAGGAGGTAGGCTGCGATCAGCTTCATCTGTGCCGCCGAGCGAAGCGAGGCGGTACGAGACGAGGGAGACGAGGTTCGAGCGGAGCGAGAATAGATCAGTGGGTCGATAGGTTGCGATGAGGAGAGGAGAAAGCGAGAGTAGCAGAGAGGAGAAACAAGTATCATCAGCGAAATTCTCTCTACCTCGAAACTCCTTCGCACTGCGCTGCACCGTCCTCCTCGCAACGGCGGTCTGCGACGTGCTCGACTCTCGGCTCAAGAGCCTCGACTCACTGTAGTAGATGTTTTAGGCCACGTAAACCGGTGTTTAAGCTACGAGAGCAGGAATACGTTTAAGGCAGGTGGTAGTGAGGATGAAGAAGAGTGCAGAGGTGGTAGACAACGAAAAGATTATTACTGAGTGAGCGAGTGAGTGAGTGAGTGCAGCGAGCAGTGAGAGAGAGCAGCGACTGGAAGTGTGGCGGTATCAGCGAAACTTTCGGTGTGGGAGTTAATGCCGCGGATATTTAATGTGGCATTTGCTCGGCCTTGGGGTTTCGGGGGCCTATTTCTGTAAGATGACGGTTTTAGGCGCAGCGCATGCACGTACTTGCTTTTCGGACGCAGTGATAGCCGGTTCAACCACTGTTCTCATGTTCGTTCTCTTCCTCACTCGACTTACATACACATACAAAATGACATGACATGTCTCCCCCACCTCTGGCGCGTGAACGACAACGACGTAGACCTCCCTCCCTTCCTGCATCGCTGAGGCAAACCGACGACCCGTCCTTATCCCCGGTCCATGCGCGACGGCGCGAACGGGAACGGCAACAAGAACGGCAACAAGACGGAACGGGGTTGAGAGGAGATATCGTACGTCAAGTCTATGAGGAGACGCCGCCTAGGTTGAGAGCGCTGGAGAAATGATGGAGGGAGAGAAGGAGGGAGGTGCTTGGTGATCTCGACTCAAGTCCTCGGACGGACGCTACATCTGTCCTAACGCAGGAGGGGAGGGAAGGGATGACTTTCGGGAATAGAGAGAAACGAGGGAAGAACCACTCTGGCGCGCCGTTACACCATGTCCATCATCCACTGCGGCGCCTTCGACGCGATCCGCATTCCAGCTCTATGCCGATATCGCTACCCCGCTCTGATACCAGCTATCACGGAGTCCGCTTCGACGTCTCTCTTCCCTCGGCTCTGCCTACTCCACCCAGCACGCCTCCTACTCCCGCCAAAGACCTGGACGCCTTCCCATCACCTTCGATACAGTATGACGAGCGTCCCGCGCATGCTTCTGGGACAGCCCATGTACGACAGGCTATCCACCCTCGTAGTCCGCCTTCCAACTCTGCTCATGCCTTTGCGCCAAGAGCTGTCATCTCCGACCAGCCTAGTACCTCGAAGTCCAAGCGGTATCCGCGCACTCGCGTCGACTTGGAGTCGGATGCATTCAAGCCCATCATCGCCCATCCTCTTCCGCCTACCCCGCATCCTGTCCCTTTTATGACCAAGATTAGGGATACAATTTTCGTCCCGTCACTTCATTCCTCCTTCGAGCTATCAATACAGGTCAAAGGCCGAACAACGGTGCAAGTCAAGTCTGGAGGAAGGGAAGTTGTGTTTCGCAGCGTTGACAACGGAGAAGGAAATGAGAGGTCATTGCGCTTGGATCAGAGTCGCACTTGGACTCCAGAAGAGAAGCGGGACTGGACCACGGTGTATCAGCTGGTAGAGGCTTTCAAGCGCCGTACGCCGCGGGTGAGTGGTCAGCCAAGCATAGAACAGCGATCACAGATGCAGAATAGCTGATTTCGCTTCTAAAAAGGTCAAATACTACGATCCCCTTGGACATCTCACGATCACTTGTTCCTCGCCGCCAGATGTGCTTCTGACTTTTCACGTCAATGAAGTGACTAATCACTTCGAGGAAACTCCCATGAGGACCAACATGTTGTCAGGGCCGACTACTGCACCTCAGAGCACACTCAAGGTCCGCCTGGTGTATTCAAGGAGTACCAGCGAGATGCGGATAGACACTTCGTATGTCTCTGCCCCATTAGCAGGCAGACGAGCAAGGGAACAGCTGCGCACGAAGCGGATCATGCCATTGCTGCGTGCGTTCCCAGTCGATATACCACTGGAAGGGAATGAAATAGAGTATGAACGATCACTTGGTCTTGCGAGAGATACAGCGGGGTGGATGGACGAGCAGAAAGAAGCGTTGCGGCGGTTATGGTTACTACGCCGTCGTTGGGTGGGTTCAAGTCGTGATACTGAAAGCAGCATGTAGCATGCCCGTCAATTTTGTCATATAGAGGTTACACGTTGTATTCAAGCCATGTTGTAGAGATCATGTCAGTATCAATACTTCATTCGTACACTGACATGTCGAGGTGAAGTGCCAAGTGCCAAGCTGCCAGTGCCACAATGATTGATTAGGTCATACGCGGGCGAACGGCGTTTCCGGGATTATATATCTACAGTCTGAAGCATCCTTCGTGTCCGAGATTTCAGATCAACTTCAAGTTACTTCTGACTTTTGACTTTTATCACTAAGGTAACCTCTAGATCACAAAATCTCGAATCAAAGCACGATGTCCAGCTCGTTGACAAGACCACTGCGATCGCTCGGCAGCTCCTCTTCTGCCCGACTGGTCAGTCTCGCTCGGGGCCAGAGGCGGACTGCGTCGACTTCGGAAGTGTCCGATCCTAGCTCGTCGACTTCTGCCGGTTCTTCTGCTGCCAGCTCGTCGCAGGCAGCGGCGTCAGAGCAGGATGTAACACCAGCGCAGGACGCAGCGCAGCCCTCGTCATCATCATCGACCCAAGCTCAGAC
>JALPBZ010000131.1:0-59614 GCA_026538355.1 Cryptococcus sp. GC_Crypt_5
TGTACGAGTACGGCGAGGTCGATGTCAAGCTTGATGGGGACGCGGAGAGCGGGATCGGGGCGGAGACTGTGATTGTCATCCCGCCTCGGACTTCTTATGGTACATGTATGTTACGTCGATGGCGAGCTGCAGAGTGGAATTTGGCAGATAGACGATAGACGATACGAGATAGATAATTAGGTATAGGCTCGGAATGATGTGATGCGAGTCAGACAATTGACGATTGACATTCTCAATGTGGTCATACCGGTTAAACCGAGTTTTACTCTTCTATTCCGCCGGAACAGCGGGATCGTGCAATCAGCGCTCATCGCAGCTTCATCTCCATATTCACCATACTCGAGTACATGTATCTCGGCCGACGACTTGACTGCACTAGAAGGTAATGACGCGGTGTCATCCGCTTGCCACACATCTCTTGGTACGGGTGACATGTCCGTACCTTCCGTCGACCACGTTGTAATCGACTATTCTACGTTTGTGTGTGCTTCTGCTGAACCGGCAGACCGAAACGCCGGACTAGCAGCGCCAGAAGCATCAGGAGCACTGAACACGTGTCTATGTCGCCATTGTGCACTGATCACTATGGTTACTGACGTTCATCAAGCTTCTCCATCATTCATCAAGTACAACGAGGCTAGGGATACGAAGCTACCATGAGCATTGATGAGAAGCACTGGGAGGCTCGTCGACTGGACTTGCGCTGCGAGATGAGGGCGCATACCTGTCATCTGACTGTGATCTGACTATTTTCTGATACACGACGATACACACAACACAATGATCTTCGCTCTGCCTCGGCGTCGTACTGCCTGTCGTCGAGACAAGTCGGGCTAGCTCTAGCGAAGTCAAGCGAAGCCACGCTTCCCAACGCCCTCGAGAAGCAGGATGACTAAACGCATACACCCCGACACTTCTCTCTGGATCATAGTGCAACGTGCAATCCCCACTTACCCCCTTGGCCTCTTGCATCATCACGCTACAGATCATCGTGCCCTCACTTGATCATATATTACTTTGACGCCTGACTTCTTCCCCTTCCTTCTCGAACAGCCCTCTCTCTCGCTCCAATCACTTCTTGCGCTACACTGCACCAATCGTACTCATACTCCCACAAGACCACTATGGCCGAACCGAATTTGAGCTGGAAGGAGAGCCTCCTCAATACCGACATGCAGTGCTGGGAGAAACAGGGCTGTGAGTTACCAAACTCCCGCCTCGTACTTCGTGTTTCGGGAAGTGTTACAGGACTGACTCCATCGCTAGTTCGCCGCGATACTGATGTCTGGATTAGGGCAAGTACTACCTCTCTCCTCTCTCTCTTTCTCTCTCACACACTCAACACGTAGAAGCAACGCATAGCTGAATACATATTCCACTCACCACGCCGCCTCCCCGCTATCGACAATCAACACCTCCCACTTCTACCCCTGCTACCCTGCTATCACCCACGCCCACAGCTGATCTACTGGTTCGCCCAGCCGGACTGGGAGGGCGACTCGGAGTACTGGGGCGCGTACGTCTTCCTTCTCGATAAAGACGAGACGTTGGCGTACACCTTGAACCGCTGGGTGGAGAAGTATCGTCCTGGCTACGAGACGTATCAGTTCAAGTGCGTACCGAGATCTGTTCCCATCGAATTTACTTCAGCCGCGGGGTCATTCGTGATCATATACAGTAGGAAAGCAGTGAAGTGTTGCTGACGCGAGCTTTCGCACAGTTTTGATTGGGAGTGGGACGACGATGAATATGTCGATTTTAATAGGGTCAGTGTCTTCCCCCTCCATTCCTATCCCACGCCTCTGCCGGTGCCGCCACCGCGGTGCTGGATGCTGGATGCTGAGTGCTGATACAACGCGAAGACTCCCCGCGATTACGGAATCGAGACGCACGCAACGATCATCGTCGAGGACGACTTCTGAACTTCTGAACTTTCGAGCTTCTAGCTGTACGATGTCGTCAACACATTTCACACTTCTTTGCTTCTGCAATGCTTATCTGGAATAAGCATGTATACTAGTCTAGCTTGCTCTGTGTATAAGCTGCTTGTATAGCTTGTATAGCGATGTATGAATTCAATCTTGTACTACACCCAGATGTTGTATTGTGAAACGGTGCTACGAGTACAATACGATACGATACGCGGTGCCCCATATTTTGAGCGTGCGCTGTCTGACACAGCGTCGTGTTTCGGTTGCTTTGTCCCACTCTCTCCTTCTATCTCTTCATCACAATCACTCATCAACCTAGTACCCACCACATCATCTTAACCAGAAGCGCAAAATGTCAAGCGCAGAAGACCAAACCCCAGCTCCATCTACAGCTACAGCCTCAACCTCGACCCCGACG
This sequence comes from Cryptococcus sp. GC_Crypt_5, assembly GCA_026538355.1. Lineage (NCBI taxonomy): Eukaryota > Fungi > Basidiomycota > Tremellomycetes > Tremellales > Cryptococcaceae > Cryptococcus > Cryptococcus sp. GC_Crypt_5. The sequence goes on from JALPBZ010000131.1 coordinate 2,350, forward strand.
CCGACGGCAGCGGTCGACGGCTCGCCAGTCAAATCCAAACCTAGAGCGAGACTTGGCCCGATGGAAATCGTCCAGCTTCCCGCATCAGATTCCGAGCCGGAAGACGACGACGATGAGCGCAACGCAGCCAATGGTGCCGAGGGAGAAGAAGGAGAAGGGGATGCGGATTTTCTGAAGACGTATCCTGATGATACCGAGGTGAGTGCATCTCGTCAGCACATCTCCTCCTTTGATAAGGGACCTTCTAGCTTGATCTGCTCGTCGTCGAGAGAGAAGACAAGGACCAGTGTCACTGACACATCATCACGCAGGACCTGCACCTGCAGCACTTACGCTTAAAAACTACCGCCCTCCCCGCCCTGCATTTCAGTCGATTCGGCAAATCCCTCAAGCGACTCTGTCTTCGACAGAACGACCTGGTCTCGCCCCTCCCCCAAGACGCTTTGGGCGAGCTGGAGGAGCTGGAAGAACTGGACCTGTATGATAATCGCCTCGGACCGAGAGTCACCGACGACGAGTTGAAAGGCTGTTCCAACGTCACGTACGTTGTTCACTTATTGCCTTCCATTCTTCTATCACACTTCTCTGCATCATCCTCCCATCAGATTTCTCTGCTCCAGACTGATGTGATGGATGTGTCGCAGCTCGCTCGATCTCAGCTTCAACAACATCCGCCATGCCCCGTCCTTACCGTCGCTGAAGAATGTCAACGTCCTCTACCTCGTGCAAAACAAGATCGCCAAGATCGAGCAAGGCGAACTGGACTGGGCGAAAGATACGTTGACAAGTATAGAGCTGGGTGGGAACAGAGTGCGAGTGCGTGCTTCCTCAATCACGGCCAGTCGATATAGGGACACGAACTGATGCGGTACTTAGGTCATCGAGAACCTCGAGCAGCTGACGTTATTGGAGGAGCTCTGGCTGGGCAAAAACAAGATCCGGACATTAGAAGTAAGTAACCCTTCTTTTATCCGCGACTACAATACCCACGAACAGGCGAGACACAAATCACTAAACGTTTCACTCGCGTAGAACCTCTCAACATTCACTTCCCTACGCGTCCTCTCTCTGCAGTCCAACCGAATCACCAAGATTCAAGGACTCGAAGGCTTGGTCAACCTGCAAGAGCTGTATCTCAGCCATAACGGTCTGACCAAGATTGAGGGTTTAGAAAAGAACGTAAGTCAAACACCATCGGAATGGTGTCAACCATAGTTGTCCCAGCTGCGGCGGTGTGGTCGATGGCTGAGCTCTATGCTGATACTTTGTGACTAGACCAAGCTCCGCACTCTCGACATCGGCAACAACGAGATCGAGGAGATCGAGGGTATATCCCACTTATCCGACCTTGAGGAATTCTGGGTACGTACTCATTACTCACCCAATGCCCGATCAGTTGCAGTGCACGAGAAACTAACGCTCGAGGCATGATAGGCAAGTTACAACAAGATAGCTACTCTGCGCGCACTCGATAGTCAACTGCGCCCACTACAAAATCTCGAAACGGTCTACCTCGAGGGCAACCCGTGTCAGAAGAACGATATGGGCGGCTATAGACGAAAGGTCATCTTGGCTCTTCCCCAAGTCTCGCAAGTGGACGCCGAGTGAGTCGGTCTGTGTGTGCATGACAGCCCTGTTGTACTGACCAATATGTTCGTAGACGAGTCAAGTGATTTGTCGTGATCATCTCATGGAGCTTAGGAGGTACAGGGCATGTGCCATAGTGCATATTAGATGGAGAATGCATTCAATGCATCATCGCATCGCATGTGTGCATGTGCAGCATAGCAGTCAAACTTCTTCCTTGCTCCTTTCATCTAGGCGATCCTCTAATCGTCTAAGTTCTTGAATTTGATTATACAACAGCTTCTCCGGTTTCCCTCTAATTTTTGAGCGTATACCACTAGAAATCGATCTTGCGCTTCTTTACCTCCCTCTCCTCGAGGAGGACGGGCGAAGCAGCACTAGGAGTAGGCGTAGCCCGATCTAGGAGCTTCAACGCATCTCTCACGCCTGACGTCTCCACTCCCAAAGTCCGCCTCTTGGACGCTGCGCCCGTACGAGCACTGCCGTCGCCGCCGCTTATTGCCGTTGGGGACAGTGTCGCCGCTGACGTAGGCGCGAGCGGTGATCTGCTGTTGGCCAGTAATGGACTCGAGGACTGAGGGGCAGAATCAAGCTCGCCTGCTCGGCTCAGACAGACTGTACGGCGGGCTACGACGTCGGCGAGGAGGGCAAGTGATGCGAATTTGGCGTTGGGGTGAGCCTATCATAGTCCATGTCAGTGATTAGTCAAATTGCTGAGCAGCCCCTGCCTGATGTTGATGGCGACTCACCTTCAACGTCTTCCAAGCTTGATCAGGCCGTAGAGTGGTATGATCACCTTCTGCGTCCTGCGTATGCGCATGATCGTGGTCGTGGTCGTGGTCGTGAACGTGCTCCGGCGACTCCCCTCGCATACCTCCCAAGGCAACTACTTCGCCCATGCATCCCGTTCCCTGATGCCCACCACATAGTTCAGGATTACCACAACATGCCATTTGCAGCGGTGCAAGCGTCGGCGGCTCATCATCGATCATGATCAGCGGTGCATTCCGAAATCGGGACGACGATGATGAAGCGATCGGAGCTTGGTCGGGTGAAGGTGAGAGCAACGACTTGATGCTCATGCAATTGCCGGGACATTCTCCACATGGCTTGAAAGTGCCGGACGAATCGCCCGTCGCTTCGAACAAGTGCTGGCAGAACTCTCGACCTGCATCAGGACGATCAGCTATGCCGGACTGACTCGATACATGCATACTTACCAAATGAATCGTTGCGGCACGCATCGCAGTTGGACGGGTCACCAGTGCACACCGCTTCCTTCGGCCGAACTGTAGGTGTGGAGGAAGAAGTGCCTGTATCCAATGACCAGATTGAGGGTTTGAGTTTGTTCGTGTTGGACCGAGCACGCATGCGGAGTGGCAAAGCAGCGGCCACAGTAGGAGCAGATGGCGTGGCCTGCGTTGAGGTTGTACTGTTGAATATGCCACTGAACGCTTTCATCGATGGTGTCGAAGGTGTGTCGGATGCTGCACGGCATGCGCAGAAACTTGATGATGTGCACAAACCACATCCTTCATCCGGCTTGAATCCCTTGCTAGGTGACGAAGTGATATCGGGCTTGATATCGTCCTCCACCGCGCGGCACAGACACTCTTCAGTAGAGCGACAGAAGCCACATGCAGAGGTAGATGTTTCGCGATCCGCCGGCGCGAGGGTCGGATCTCCCAACGGTGTGAAAGCTTGCTGTGTATCGGCCTGTTGGCAAGGGCAGTCGGGATCGGGATTTGGGCAGATAGGGCAGTCGACTAATGCCCGCTTCTGGGTAGCAATGATGGGTATAGAGGTGGATGTGCTGGTGCGACGGGGAAGACTTGGGCCAGGGACAAGACGGTCGATAGCCTCTTGATCCACCTCCATGCGAACTATAGTTGAGACACCTTTCCCAGCACGCAAGGCGTCCACTTCGTTCTGCATTCGCCGCATCGAGTCCTGCATGGACCGCTTCTCAATCTCCCAAGCCGACCTCTCAGCATAGATCTCGGCATAGGACTTTTTGAGGATATCCACGTCGTTGCGCAGTCGTTCGTTATCTGCTTTGAGGGCTCGAGCGACTTCTTGCAGTCGGACATTGGAGTGGATCTCGTCTGCTTCGTACTGCCGCAGTCTCTCTTCCAATGTTGTGATGTAGTCAGTACGACGAGCGCGATGTGCTCGTTGCGAAAGACGGTTTTGGGATTGTCGTTTCTGTTCCCCAGCGGGTGGCGAAATCAGCCTTGCAGCTTTGCTAATGGATGGGCACTTACATTGTCTGGTTCTTCGACGCTGACTTTGCGTCCTGGCTTGGCTCTCTCGGGCAGCACCCATTCTTTGCTAGGCTTCGCGAAGATCTTTCCTGCTGATGAGGAGGTGTCTTTGCTTGAAGGGACAGGTGCTGAAGGGGGAGTGGTAGCTGAGGAAGTTGATGAGGCGCGAGTGGGAGGAGCAGGTCTGGAGGTTGGTGAAGGGGCGGTGGTAGGTTTCATTGTGAGTCTGCTGGAACTTGCTGCCGAAGCTGTTGGTGGACGAGCTTCGACTCTTGGTGCGGCTGGTCGGGGTGCCATAGGCTTGGGTAGAGTCGAGGAGGAAGAGGACGGCCGGCTCTGGAGGCGGGGCGCGGGTTTGGGAACCATATTGTTTCCGGCAATAGGGTGTGACGGCGCTCTTACAGCGACGGACATGTGGGGCTGTCTGACTTGGTCGAGATCGAGGTGTGTGAGAGTAGATTGTATGTCGGTAGTCGTGAGATGTAATGAGGAAGATTACAAGTGAATCAGACTGATTCGTCAAGATGGGATCGTTCCACTTTACGAAAAGGTTTTGACAAATGGGTACCGTGGTAGTGCTCGTTTAGGATTTCCAAGCCCAGGTGATTAGACTAGATGTGACTAGACTGCGGCAGGTTGCAAGGTGCACGCTGGTGCAGTGATTGGGGTAAAAGCTGACTGGACAATGAGCAGTGGACTAAGCGTGGGCGAAGGGGGTGAAGAGTTTGTCTAATCTGATAGCGCGAGTAACGCAAGCTGGCAGCCAGGGGTATTGCCAATGTATTTTGTCCTTGACTCCAATTTCCTTCCTCAGCCGAGATGCTCTGCGCTGGTGAGCTGGCTCTGACGCAGTGGCAGAGCAAAGTAAAGGGTCGGCCGAGGAGTGCTTGGCGGTAGGCGCCAGGGTCGTCGGCCGATGTCGCAATGGAGTCAAGAAGCAGTGAGGCAATGAAGCAGTGCAGCAGAGGATTAAGGAAGAGAGAAAATGACATTGAGGAAGAGCTCGGTAAGATGTGGACTAAGCAAGTGCTATTCAGGGTAATGCGATGGCCCGGCCGAATAATTCCTGAATCTCAGTTCTCTGGCTTTTATCAGATAGGCGGAATCAGATTCTTTATTCAATCTCACTCTCACCCAATCTGCTCTCTGTACAAGAGGGAGTGCTGGGTCAGAGCTGTACCGGGAGCTGCTCGCGCGCAGCATTTGGTATCACGTGATTAGGCTCGCAGCACAAGGATACCACATGTGCACTTTCCAACTCCCTCCGTCGCCCTCTGACTGACAAAGTAGCGAGACGACACACGATTGATACAGACATTATGCAAGATGATATTGCATCCTGACTAGCATTGTAGTCGCCCTCCATCAAAGCAGTGCGATACCGATGCAATTGCCTCTCTACAACACTAGTATCTGCAATGCCCCTTCCATCTTGGAAACGGCACGACGTCCCGCACGTTCCCAACTCCCGTGACCCAGCAAACCCACCTATCGAACCCCATCCCCCACCCGCCGTGGGGGACAGACCCATACCTCCGCAAATCGAGATACCACTCGTACTCCTCTTTCTTCATGCCTGCTTGTTGTATAGCTTGAATGAGGTTGGGCAATCTATGTTCGCGCAGTGATCCGCCGGCCATCTCGCCTAATAGCGGGAAAAGGAGATCGAAGCATTCTACCGTCTCTCTCCCTTCTCTGCCTTCGCCACCTTCTTCACCTTCTGCACCTTCTTTACCTACTGCATTGGCCGGATCCGAAGGCAGCATGTAAAACGGCTTGATCTCCTTCGGGTAGCGAGTCACGAATACCGGTCCGCCAAAGTGCGCCGCGAGCCGCTTTTCATGCTCGGTAGCGATCGACTCGCCCCATTTCGGCGGCGGTTGAACAAACGTTTCTTTCGCGTGCAGATCTTGCAGTAAATCCAGAGCGGAAGTGTACGTGATTCGCGTGAACGGTTTAGCGAGGACTTGTCGGAGATGGCCTAGAATATCGCTTGGACTGATCGTTTGTTGCGTGACGGTCGTTGTGTCTTCCTCGGGAAGGAGGGATCTGGCTATCGCTTCTAGATCTGCGCGAACCCGTCGTCCTCGTCCTCGCCCATCTACTGATTCAGAGAGGATTCGTCCAAGAACACTCTTCACCCCGTCCTCGACGACATCCAACAACTTATCCAGCTCGTCCACCCACGCTATTTCCGCTTCAAGCATGTAGAATTCGGATAAATGGCGAGAAGTCAAGCTTGGTTCAGCGCGGAATGACGGCGAGAGAGTATACGTCCGTGAAAGCGCGTGCGTAGGTGCTTCGAGGTGCAGTTGGGAAGAGACAGTGAGGTGGACCGGGTGAGGAAAGAATGGCTGAGGCTGAGTTTGGCTCTGAGATGATGATCCAGCGCCAGACGACGGCGGAGAAGGTGGCGTCGAGCCAGGATCGTGCAGAGTGAAGACCTCGCCTGCGCCTTCGCAGTCGGAGCCAGTGAGGAGGGGCGTATGTATATGTGTAAAGCCGTTATCCTGCGAGAGTCAGCACTGAATCCGAGATCCGGCCCATAGAAGCAGACAGGTGAACTCACCTCGAACCAATCATGCCAATCGCGAGTCAGCGCGTCTCTCACCCGCATGACAGCGGCGGTCTGGGTAGTCCGAAATCGCAGATGTGCATTATCGCGAAGGACGGCTGGGGGTAACGATTTCTTTTGAATGGGGTATGCCTGGGTGTAGCGGAAGCGGTGCGTGGGCGTGGGCGTCGCAGAGGTAGAGGATTGGGGCGCGGTAGTGGGTGAGAGGAGAGAGTGTAGAGATAACACGATGAGATGACCATTGTCAGCTCGCACTCGACTGTCGATAGACGCGGCATGGCAACGATAGGCTCACCTCTGGGTCGCACTCCCCAATGACGTGCAGATCATGTACGAGCAGCTCTACATCCTGTCCTGCCCCGCGAGATTTGGCCAATTTGCCTTCTACCAAGACGCTAGATCCATTGGTCAATCTATCGTCGGTAGTAGGGAAGAGTCAGCCCTGAATCACAGCGGAGAAGGGTGAAGTAAGAGAGCACGCACCCATCCGCTCTGCCTTTGCCTTTCAGCACACCCTGCAGACTCCGAACTTGACTCCCATCATTGATCTCTAGGAAAGTAACGTTCTTGTGCGATCGGATCGAGCGTATCCACCCGCGTAGCTGCACCTGCGCCGTCGATTCGTGACTCAAGTCGAGAGGCTCTGATGATTGTTTGATGTTCCCATGATCAACGCTGGAGCTGGAGCTAGCTGTTGAGGATGAAGTGGATGGAGTGGAGGACGAGCTGGACGACGCGAGGAGAGTTCGTAGAGTCGGCGGCAGGGACGATAGTCGGACCACCGAACGGTGCATTGTGCACCGCAAGCACAGCTGCTGGAAAGCTGTAGCTGCTGACCGGACGTGAGCTCGGGTCGAAGGAGGTGAAGAGGTAGCCGTGTGACAATGTCTAGCGAACGATGTGAGTGAGAGGTACTCGTAATGTTATCTAATGTGGTAGTGTGTAATCAGCCGAAATTTCAGCCAAATCTCGGATAAACACGCTCTCGCTCGCTCGCTCGCTCTCTTCGTTACTTACGCATCGCTTTATATACTCGAGCAATATCGCTATAAACACGCATATCCGATATTCATGATGCATATATCAATAGCATGCTTGCCAAGAGGCCAAGAGTGCAAGAGTTCAAAAGTCCGAAAGTCCGTCTCATCTATGTATCTTCTACAACGACCTACAATCTAAGCTCAATCTTGAACCGCGATATCAAATCGACGATCAACAATCGTCAAAAGTCGTAATAATAATCCAGCAATATCCAATAGTAATCCTACAACTCAAAGAGCATGCGTCTCGCCGCTACTCGCTTCTCTCTCCGCACTGCCCTCAAACACATCTCTGTGTTCGGCCTCGACGTCGAAACTGCCTCTTACGGGTGACAGCGCCGGGACGCCCAGCCCCCCGCTCCGCGTGCTGCTTGGACTGCCGAAGCCCATCATTGGCATACTGAGTCTCTTGGCGGGTGATTGTTCGCGAGACCTAATGGGTGGAGTCCCTTTGGATCTCCTGCGATTATCCTCGTGCGCGCCATCCATGGACGCGCGCTGGATATCCATCGAAGCGCGCGAAAGCCGTTTGACTTCTTTACTGATCTGCGATTCGGCCTGCTGGAACGTGTCCCCATGGATGGCAGAGGGCGAAGTGTAGTCTAAGCGCGAAACGGGAGTTTCCAGACCCTGCCCGAACTGACTCTGGCCTAGGGGTGATGGGATCCCGGGATCAGACGACTGGCGCAGTAGTAATGGCGGCGGAACAGTGGATCTATTCAGCGCTCCTGGGCTTGGCGAGCCGGGGGCGAGCTGTCGATGCAGTGCTGGACTGGGCGGCGGGTAGGAGAACACGCTGCGGGGGGTACCTGCGTCCGACATGATGGGCGAGCGGGAATAGTCCTTTTGCGGACTGAACATCGCCGCTGCTTCGTACTCCCCCCGTTCGTCTCCCGATCCATAATAGGTATCCTTGAATTGCGAGACGATGCTATTGGATCTTTTGGCCACTTGCGGGACGGGCGTGACATCACCGCGCACTGCCGCGCCCCGCTTCGCGTCTTTCCGCCGTTTCACGCCGAGCTCCTTCTTCAGTTGACCCGAGATCCAGGCTTCGCGGATGATATCCTTGTCTTTGGGGAAGTAGGACGTCTTGAATGACTTGACTAGCCATCTTGGACCGATGGCGCAGAATACCGTCATGACGATTGTCATCCAGTATGAGAATGTGGGGTAGATCACTGATACTTCGCCGGCATAAGGCAGTGCCGCGAGTGCAGAGTAGATAGGGATCCAGAGATAGATCAGCATGGTCGAAGCCACGTAAACCACCCATGTGAGGGCTGTCCAATACCGACTGTTGATACCGACGTAAGCGTTTGCCGATAGCACGCCAGCAGCAGCGACAGTCGTTCCAAGGTCGTATATGAAGTTGGTGTCTCGGCCGGTGCTCGACCAAGTTTCGCTCGCTCGTGTGGCGAAGAAAGGAATGAAGAAGATGACGGCGGACTGGTACACCCCGTCGGCCATGTACAGCCAGAAACGCGTTCGAGTGTATTCCAAGCCGAGGATACCCCGTTTGTACAGCTGGGGGAAAGCCATTGCCGCTCGAGGATTGACGTCTTGGTCGAAAGCACCGAGCACAGCGACAGGCAGCGAAGTGAAGAAGAGATTGAAGAGTAAGATGAAGGTGTATTCGAAAAGATATGTCGCGTCGAACCCGCTGAAGATGAAGAACCAGAACACAGATATGGTAAAGATGGCATTCTTGTAGAAGAAGCTGGAGGTGATTGTTACAGATCAGCTGCGGTTCACTGGGGAGGAGTCAAGACGTACTTGGCATGCATGTCCGCAACGCGGACGTAGGACCAACGACCATGGACGAGCAGCAAGCGAGTGAGAAAGCGGAATTGTCCAAAAGCGTAGTCGGCAGACATGGCCGCTTGTGAGCCCTCGAGGCCGTACAGGCCAACGCCGATATTCGCTTCTTGTATCATCGCGACGTCGTTGGCTCCATCACCGATTGAGAGCGTCATGGCATTACAACCTTCTTTGACCTGCGAAATGTCAGCTTGGCACGCTGTCAAAGAGCTTGATACACTTACCAGGCGTACTGTCAAGGCTTTTTGGGAAGGCGACACTCGACAGCAGATGACTGCGGAACATTGGGTACCAAGGGAGAGGAAAAGGCCTTTGAGCGAAGGCTGGAGCGCAAATCGCAGACTATCGCCATCGATGACCACCGCGAATGTCGCTGATGAGTTCATACCGGGATTGATGATTCGTCCGCCCGGGGTCATGGGCGGGGGTCCTACCACAGAGGCAATCTTATTGAGACCTGCTTCGATCTGCGCTCTCGCTCCTTCTTCCGAGTCCGCCGATATGATCATGACTTCCATATCGTTCGTGAGGAGGTTGCAGCTGTATCCGATCTCGATAGCTGTTTGGAGCTTGTCACCAGTCAAGATCCAGAGCTTGATACCGGCCTTGTGCAGCGTGGCGATAGCGTCTGGAACGCCTTCTTGCAGCTTGTCCTCCAACGCAGTCGCTCCGAGGATCGTCAAGGAGTGTTCGATGAGTTCGCAGGCACGTTCGATCTCCCCGTCGCGGTCGACGGTCGCAGCGCTTGCAGCATCGTACTTTTTTGCCCATCCCGTAAACTCCTCCTCGCTCAGATATCGGTATGAGATGCACAGTGTGCGTAATCCGCCATTCGCGAAAGTCTCGAGATCTTTGAGGGTAGCCTGTTTCATCGCTTCGTCGTGGTTCGGGTCGAGGCGGTTGTAGATAACGCTATCGGCACCTTTGCAGTACAGGATGATGCGGCCATCGGGTCCTCGGGCAATCACGCTCATTCGCTTTCGACTACTGTTGAATTCCAGCAAGCGCAGTGGTGTCCACCGTTCTGGCGTACCCAGTACCTCAATGTCGATTGCGTTCGTGCTCGACTTCACGAAAGGAAATCCAAGATCCCGGGCGGCAGCGACCAATGCCGCCTCATCTGGACTTTCGGCTTTGTAGTCGATCTCATAGGGCTTCGAGGTCTCCGGGACGTCGGACAGGACCGAGTGACAGATAGCGAGTGCCCGGAAAAAGCTGATGATGGAAGGTCGAAGGGGATCAGAAGCATTGGCTATCCGTTCGGCGAAATCAGGCGAGATCAGAGTCAACTTGTCCTCGCGCATATACCGGTTATGGATCGTATGCCGCATGGTCTTGACCATCTTGTCCTTGAGCACGACAAGCTCCTCGTCCTGTGTCTCCATGGCAGGCCCAAGGTCCTGGCCGTCTCGCTTGGCCGCGCCCATCATCGCTTCCGTCAAGCCTTCGCCGAACGATACCCCTTGAATCGAGCATTTCTTGAATTCCATGATGTTCTGCGTGAGTGTGCCAGTCTTGTCCGAGAAGACGTATTCGATCTGGCCGAGGTCGTCCGAGATGTTCCAAGTCTTGGGGACACAAGGTGTGTCATCTGCGAGGAATTAGCGGACGTTCACTATCACCCAAGGTCGCACGTACAAGGCTCGTAGTACATCTCCACGTCTTGAAATATGAAGAACGCTTGGATCTACGTGGTGATTAGGCCCACCCATCTATCAGGAGTTCTGCGATTGACTGACCGTTTTGACAATTTCCACCGTGATATACAAGGAGATTGGCACAATGTTTTGGAAGACCAGCAAGGCGGAGCTGCGTGTGGGTTTTGAGCGGATATCTTTTTGGGATGATTGTCATACTCACACGAAGACAATGAACGAGTCCAGGTAGATATTGTCGCTTGCTTCGGCGTGCTGTTCGAAGTAGTCCGCGCTGGTCCCCGTGAGTGAGCGGTACCACCCATCTGTGATGTGTATCAGCTAGTACTTTGCTACCAGAAGGACTCAGCAGCTCACGCAGAATGGCGGTGAGAAGGCAGAGCACGATCAGAACTACAAAGTTCATTATAACGTTGCTGCGAAGAGATCAGTTGAATACCCTTCAGTCCATCAACGAAGCTCAGCTCACAAATCTGCGATACCTAGTTAGCGACATCACGGTGATCGAAATCGATAGACTCACTGGTTTCCTTCTCGATTTTGCTCCGTTTCGAAGGTGTCTCTCCTCCATTCAACATGATCTTGGTATCGGCACCGGTGAAGACGACCATTCCAATGACCCATTTCGTGTTTCTTACCGCGCATCCTCGTAACAGGAGCTCATTGATAGTAATCGCTTCCGCTTTTTCTTCGGTAATACTCTTGCTATCGCTCTCTGCGGGGGTGTAGCGCAAAACACCATTGTAGGTGTACAGATTGGCGTGAGGCGCTTCGGAATCGACGACGAAGGAAGCATGCTCCAGGTCCTCTTCGCTATTTATTGTTGCAGTCGCCTTGAGCCCGCGTCGGATCTTGAGATTTGTCTCTCCGTCCAGGTTTTTGGTCTCCACGAAGCAGAGGTTGTCGGCGTTGGAAGTCGAAAGCACGATGATGTCCGCGGGGACTTGCTCGTTGTCGCGCAGCAGAACTAGATCGCCCACTTCAAGCTTTTTCCTATGAGGAAGGATCAGCATCAGCCACGATGAAAATGGAGACTGAACGCACCACAACGTCCGCTCCCATCTGGCCGCTCCAGAGCCAGGCCGGCTCCAGTCCATCACGCCGACACTCCTCCTCGATCTCGTGCTGTAGATACTCGTTGACTTTCGCATGGACGGCTCATATCGATTCTCCGAGTCCATCTCTGAAGGCGCTTCCGAGAAGGCGAACTGTGCACGGGTCAGATGGTATTCGGTTGGTCCGCGTCGACGACTCACGGAAGGGATCGGTTCGAGGGGATAGGACTGCTTGTCAACGACCACCACGTCTTGTAATTCCTCCTCTTCCTCTGCGGCTTTTTGACTATCCATGACGATCCGGTTTCCCGCACTGGCTTCCCGTTCACGCAGCTTTTTCACGCCTTTTGTCGTCTGGCCAGGAGCTACTTGTATTAGCCAAATCTAGTGAAACGAGCTCACCTGGACCGATATTGAATAATCTTTCGAAGAACGCTCGTGGATCTGCTGGCTGATTGACATTCCGCCATCCTCCAAGCTTTGTAGTTGCAGCGTTATTCACCTCGCTGTCAAGCTTTGCTCTCCGCCAATCTTCAATCCCGTCTTTGATCGCCGTCATGCCTAAAATCGCTATCAGGGGCAACATGCCGATTTGCGCGTTCGGCGCGCCGAATATGGAGAAGAGCTGTATGATGACGAGGAACAGGAAGTAGATGTTTGCGACTCGGCGGAACTGCTCGAACAGGTTCTTGGGAAGGAAAGTGATGATGGTGTATTTTGACGTTCGCACCTTGTTGCGCACGTACCGAACGAGCGGCTCGCCTGATGGCAAGAGGAGATCCGTCGGTAATGGTGTATTGACGAAGATGGATCGCCGTGGAATTTCGGCTTTCGCCTTGCCTTTGCCCTTGCCTTTGTCCTTCCCGCTGCTTTTCTCGACGACGGGAGGTAGAGCTGGAGGTTGCGAAGCTGACACGGACACGGAAGGACGTTTCGACGAGTTTGATCTTGATTCCAGATCCGTGTCCAACGTCGTCGCTGTATTTCTCCTCGCACTGACCGAATCGCCTGCTTCGCTAGCCGACTTTTTCCGTAGGGGAGCAAAGGACGCTTTCCGCTTCATAGTCTGGAACAGCCTTCTGCGGCGCGCTCTTCTCTCCGCATGATCTTCAGCGCGGATCGACTCGGCCAGCACTGAGTGAGCCGTGCGTACGGTCCGCAGGCGGAGTTCTGGGTCGATACTTTGCGGGTCGAAGACGTCGTCATCGTGTTCGCCGGCACCGTCGTCCATGTGGAGATATGACGTTTCTGGGGGTGTAGGAGGGGTGCGGAGATGCGCTGTTGAGGAAGATGGGTCGAGGGGAGAGGAAGAGGATGACGCGTAAGGCGGTGCGAGATTGTTCATGGTGATTGATAGAGCCTGGGATGGTGATTGCGAAATGAGTGTGGGCGATGATCGAATGGCTACAGCGAAAGACGTATGTGATGAGGTATAGATGAGGTCGTCGAGGTGGAAGATGGGGCGATACGCCTTCCTGCACTTTCAAGTTCACAGAGTTCAGCAGCCAAATCTTGCAGCTCTATCACCCATCACAATCGAAGTCGGCCAAAGAATGATCGATCGCGTTGATAGTCGAGTCAATTCCGAGTTGCAATGTCAAGAGCCTGGCCTGACGAGCGAGTGAGCGCGTGCAAAGGGAGGGTGCGTCTCAGATGCTATCGACGAAGGGTGTTTGGCAAAGGAACGCGTAGGAGTGTAGGATTGCAAGATTGCTCGGGGATCCTTTGGTATCTCGGGGATGACAGCTGATGGTGATGGCGGTGCAAGCTGATGGTGATGGTGCTGATGATTGTGGTGATGGGACGCGTGCTCGAGGAGGGTGTGGAGGGTGTCGGTTGTCGCGCCTTCTCTGATTTCCTGCTTTTCTTTTCGGCTCTCTTTCGCGTCCTGCTTGGCGTCCAGTCGCTCTTCACCAAGCACTTCTACGTCTGTCTACTTTTCCACAGTATGAAATTGACGCGTGCAGTAGAGAGAATCGTGGTCGTATACAATGCAATGTATCATAGGATCCCGGGAAGCTGTTGATAAAGCTTACAGCTTACAAAGCAACCCGGCGGCCATTGCTATGAATAATGACAATAATAATGTGCGGTTCAGGAACATCAGGCGCGTTATCCTTATATCCTCGTCCCTTGTTCTTATCCCTTGTATCCCTTGTGCGCCATGCTTCCCTCAAGCACATGCACAGCCGGAGCACAAGTATACGAGTATACGTCGCTCGTCCCGTCCCACTTGGCACCCGAACAACACTCCAATGCTCCAAAGCTTCAATGCTCCACCACTCACGCCTCAATCGCGCGCACAACGCTCTGATTTTGAAAAGTCATCCCATCCCTATAATTCTTATTGTCCGATATAATACTCGGTAACATCGTGTTTCAGCTTCCAGTACCAAGTCACTGCCAAGTATTCAACCGGACGTGATCTTTTACAAGTACCATTATACAAATACTCGTGCTGACCCCCACGCAACCCAATGATCATCCATGTCATAACATTGTTATCGCCAGCCGAGACCTATGGGCCGAGCTGATCACCCCGTGATCTGTCGGGATTGGCAACCCTCAATCTCTCTCGCTTCATTACCTCCCACGTTGTCGTACCCTTAGTCTGGGACTGTCTTCGCGTTGGCGCGCTGGTCGCCTCACTGGCTTCGTCGATAGCAGGCACTCTGAATGGATTGACTGCAGCGACGTTTCTCATCCCTTCCTGACGTGCTGTCTTTGCGACAGGTGAAGGAGCAGAGATCAGAGGTGAATAAGCGGACGCGGGAGAGAACATGTTTGTGGGCAGGGGCGTTTTGCCCGCTCGTTTGTTGATGGACTCGACGACCGCTCGGACTGGGCGGCGATGCGAGACCAGCGGTAATGGTACCGGTGATCCCGAAGGGGGCGCAGAGGCGTGTTGAGGTGTGTTCAGATTGGCGTTTGGAGAGGTTGGACGATCTGGCGTCGTTGGAAGGACTGGCACGGGACGAAGTGATGCTTGCCTCTGAGGAGAAGCTAGGGGTGCACCGAGCGATGGAAGTGTCGGAGCACGGGTAGTGCTGGGAAGCAGGACGGGGCTAGCGAAGTCCGCTCCGTTGAAAACGATTGATCCGGGCGTCTCGAGTCCTGTGGTTCTTCCATGTCGAGTATGGCCGGCACCATCAGGGCGCGATGGCATCGAAGAGGTCTCAGACATCAGGGGTGAGAGCAAATCAGCATACGCTGGTCCATCTGTACTCTGGCTTTCAATGATAGAATCATTCGGCCCCGTTGCACCGGCACTATCTAGCTCGTCTGCGAGTAACCGTCCTTGCTCATGTTGAGATGAAGCCGATGCCGAGCGCTCGATTACCACCATGCTCTCGATGCTGCTGCTGCCAGATGGTTCTCGCTGAACGATGACCATATCCCGCATCGACTTTGCTGATTGCAGACTTGACAAGCTGGGGCCAAGTACGGATGGCAGTCGAGAAGGATCAAGCGCGTCTGCGCGCCAACTCGACGGAGGGTGTTGCGTGGCTGTGGGCGAGACGGGAGAGGCGGTCAACATGTCGAGCTCGTCCTTCGAAATCACTGGCCACAGAGTGGGCTGCGGTGCTGGATCCCGGATGTATACTTCTGGACGAGCTGAAGAACCGCTGTGCGATCGGAGCAGGGAGGAGATACCGCCTGCTGCCATACGCCGGAAGAAGGATTCGGTGCGTTTGACAGGCACAAAAGCTTCTTCGACGGGCGAGACGACGACTGGCGATGCATGCTGCGCTCTGCGCACTTCGTACACCACGCCTTCCTCTGCGTCAGACATGGCGTTCGAGCCACCGGACCGACCAGACCGCTGGGAACGAGGTATGGAGGTGTCTGAATGCTGTCTGGACATTGCCGGAGGCGGTAGAAGACCAGCCAGATCAAGCGAGTCCGAAGGTGATAGATCAGGTGGATGGTACCCCGTCGAGCGGTGACGCGACGACGTCGTGTAAGCGTTGCCCGAAAGATCTGAGTAAGGGTTCCTCGACAGCTCGGAATATGGATTGGACATGGTGGCGATCTCGTCATATGTGCCAAGATCCGTGCGAGAGTCAGGCGGCGTTGGTACTGGACCACCTCGGCCGAGTGGCGGAATACCGCTGGACAGATCGTCGCTATCCGCGAAAGGATCGCGCGAACCAGATCCATGCTTCTGATGAAGAATGGTCTCCGCCGACTTCCATCGGCTTTCGCTTTGATTCGAGTCTAGCTCCCAGTCATCCTCTTCTTGGATTGGAGCCGAAGTTCTTCTGGGCCGATCCTCGTCCTCAAACATAGCGATACGGGATTCACACGTGATGCTAGAGGCGCGAGCGACAGACTTGTTGCGTATTGACGTACTGCCTAAACGGAGGGAGGAGCGGTTCATCGACGTGTCTCGCTGTGGCCGAGGACCGAGCAGGCGGATACCGTTGCCCACACGCCGCGTAGACTTGCGTAGAGGACCGCCTAAATGACTTCCACTTTCCTCTGGCTCGTTCTGCAGCTCCGCATATGGGTCCCGTGCCCGCCGGCTTTGTCGACTTGCCCCAAATTTGCTTGAGATGCTTGCCAAGCTTGCTTCGATGGCCCCCATTCCGAGACCTATCGGCCCGGCTGGAGTCCTCTTCCAGTGAGAAGGAGCAGGAGTGATTCCTTCATTCTTAGCGGCAACGCCAAGTAGAGCAGGCGATTCCTTCTCTCCATTCCCGCTCTGACCACTCTGAGGTCGGCCACCCTCTCCGCTGGTTGGCCAGCTGGTATTCGCGATGATCGCCGCTCGTCTTCTTCGCTGACGTCGTCGATACTGCCACAAACACGTGCCCAGCACAGCTGCCAGAAGCCCCAAGACACCAAAAACTAGGCCGACACGAAAAGCAGTGGTGAGTGGATGGCTGTATGCGCCAGCATCGGTAGCGGTGGGATCAGAGCTGGTCGAGGCGCTTTGGGTCACTGCCAAACTTGTGTCAGCTCTGCCTGAAAAGCAACCCTTTTGAGGAAAACCGCGCACAAGTTCCACTGGATTCTTTTGCGCTTCCGGATGCTGTCTCGGTCGCCGATGCACTCGTTGATGCACCATCCGTGATTATTGACGTTGTTGCTGAGTCGCCTCCATCGGACTCAGCGCTGGTAGTAGCAGTCGATGAGCTAACAGTCGCAGAAGTTGCGGTCGCTGATGCTGATGTTGCTGCAATCGGGGTGAACGCGTCGAGCCACGAGTTGGAGTTGCTATCCCACACGTGAACATTGGAGTTCGCTGGTGACCCATCGCCATAACCTACGAAAGAGCAGTAAGCGCGGAAGCCTCCGAAGCGCTTATCAAGGTGTAACTCACCCCCAAAGACGATGATTTGGCCATTCCCTACAGAGACCGCCGCGTGATCAAATCGTGCGCCGGCACCTGATCGTTCGTCAGCTAGAGGTAGTTAAGATCCCAGTAAATCTTTTACCTTGGTCTGCATCAGTGACCTGCTCCCAGGTACAATCGTTGAGGTCCAACATCCACCCATCTCCGTACACCAAGCTCAATGCCGCGTTGGCACCGCCAAACACGAACGCTTTGCTTCCGTCACTATTGAGAATCGCAGTTGCGCCTCTCCGTCCATCTGGCAGAGAACCTGTCGTTGTCCTTTCTGACCAAGAAGGCGAGGCTGAAGTCGTGTCTAGCGTGTATAGCGTTGAGTAAGGCTGGATAGTGGCGCTGCCGGTGGTAGGTGATGTGTAGGCGCCTCCTAGCGCTAGCAACGTCCCGTTTGGGAGGAGGAGGGACGTGTGATGGTACAGTCCTACTGGAAGACTTGGTAGAGTAGTATATGACGAGGAGGCAGGGTCGTAAGAGTAAACATCTGAAAAGGTCGCGCCTGAACCATCGTCTTTCAGTCCACCGGAAAAGTACGTCTTCCCACCACTGCTCGAGTAAGCTGCGGAATGGTAGATCCGTCTCATTGGCTGCCCACCCCAGCTCGTCGCTTCATGTGTATAGTTGACTGAAGCGGCTCCGGAATCTACGTCGAGAATCCAAGCGGAATCCGCAGAGGTCTGAACAGCTTCAGATGTTCCTCCGTCTCCACCGAAACTGAGGAACTGGCGATTATCATCTTGGGAAGTAGGAGTGAGGGTGTGCCATGCATACGACGGTGCAGTGGTCGAGTTGAAGGTCGTGATTGGTGCTGAGGTGGAAGAGAATGCGGTGTCGAGAGGGATCAGCAGGGCTTCGTTTGTATTGGGTGACGAAGAGTAGGTGTAGGAGGACGAGGGGTCGGTTTTCCCTCCCTGGATCAGTAGAGTGGGCGGGGAGGAGATGAACGCCGCTGCATGGCCCCATCTACGTATATTAGATGTCAGCTGGAGTTCACAGAGAGAACGATGTATTCATTGAGCTGACCTGGGCACGACACCACTGCTACTACTGCTGCTCCCGCTGACGCAACTCGCTGTACCAAGGAGTGCCAGCAGTATGGCAGACCCTTGATGTGAGTGTATTGGTGCAAGGCGACGTCGTCGATGCTTATGCGATCTTGGTCGTGGTCGAGATGACATGATAATATTGGGGGGGAGCGAAGGGGTATCAAGTTGACTTTGGTCTCGTTTCTGGTGACTCTTGGTATACGATAAGGCCAATGGGAGTAATACACGATCCAAGGAAGAAAGAGGAAGGAGGGCACAGATCAGAAGAAGAGTCAACAACGAACCATGTAGATGCTGGGTAAGCTGAAGGGAATGCGATGAGGACCAAGTGAGCGTAGATGCACAGAACCGTAGAACGTTGTTCAACCAACTTTGAGTATTTTGATGGGTGGCAAACCACTGGGCCGGGGCTGGACATGCGGTTGAAGTTAATTCGGATGCCTTTACACCAGTGTACCCGCTACTATCGATGTGCAAATTGTGACTCTTGCTAAACTAAGCCGTACCGAGCAGTCTATACCCGCTCATGCATCGTTCAAGTCCTCAACTCATTGGTACTGTCGTAATGTTCGAAGCATGGCAGCTAACGTCATGGTGATCAGTTCAAGCCCAGGCACAGCGACATCAGAAATCAATCGCGTGGAAAAGGTCATAACAAACGTAAACCAATCTGGCAATTCTCCGGGAATCCACCGCGACCGCCTTTGTCGTAGATATCGGTGTTAAAGCTCGCTTGGCTTTCAACCGATGGCATGGGGCAGTGCCACACTGAACGTCTTCTGAGCTATTTTCAGTTTCACCGATAATTCCGTTAGTCGTGGCCTTCTGCTGCATAGCTGTACTGGTGGAATTGTATGGTGAGTGACTGGCTCACTGCACTCTGTGCTGGCTGACTGCTCTGCTTTGCCTGCTTGCGTTGCTCGCTGTCGCTGCTGCTGCTTGCTTGTTTGCTATACTTGCACAAAAGTTGATTGAAACCTTTCCGCTTCTCTATCATCCATCAAAACAACTAACAAAGTGAGTCATGCTTCAGCTTATCGTCTATGCCGAGCAGAGTCAGCGGAGAGAAACGGACAAGATGAGCAGGCCGTCGACGTTGTGCGAAAATTGGTTGTGAGGAATATGGGCTAGGGGCAGACGACTTTCGACATGACCGACCGACGTTGGATGGGAGACGTGCGCTTCAGTGCACAGTGTAGGAAGTGCGATAGCTAGATGAGGGCGTGAGAGAGCTTGCGGCGTAGAAATGGACGACGAGGACTGGAATGCGTCAATATGGTTGAAGCTTGTGCTGACAATTTGTGTTCTTTTCGCAAATCTTCACTCTTCACTCTTCACTCTTTACTTCAACATTCGCCTGCACCGCTTCTCCGCACAGATGGGTATCGACCTCCGCTACCACCACGTCAAGAAGGGAAACCGTTCGGCACCCAAGTCGGAGGACCCTTACCTCCTCTTGTTGGTCAAGCTCTACCGGTTCTTGGCCAGGAGGACCGACTCGCGCTTCAACCGCGTCATCCTCAAGAGGCTGTTTCAGAGCAAGGTGGGTGGAGATTGGCAGAAGGGAATGGGAGAGCGATGGGCGCTGACTTGGTATTCTGTGTATTCATAGATCAACCGCCCCCCCGTGTCCATCTCGCGCATCGTCAAGGAGACCAAGGGCTCGAACCCTGACAACTCCAAGACCGTCGTTGTCGTCGGCACCATCCTCGACGACGAGCGTCTCCCCGAGGTCCCCAAGCTCTCCATCGCCGCCCTCAAATTCTCCACCGCTGCCCGTGAGCGCATCACCGCCGCCGGCGGTGAGGCCTTGACCCTCGACCAGCTCGCCCTCCGCGCCCCTACCGGCTCCAACACCGTCCTCCTCAGGGGTAAGAGGAACAACCGTGAGGCCGTCAAGCACTTTGGTGGACCCCTCAACGGCGGCAAGCCTTACATCGAGAGCAAGGGAAGGAAGTTCGAGCGTGCTCGTGGAAGGAGAAAGGTGCGTCCGGTCTCCTTCGTCTCGTTGTCAGTACTAACCTTACGTTCACCTATAGTCGAGGGGTTTCAAGATCAAGTCTTCCCACAAGTAAACTCGCCGAGGCTAGAGAGACGCTTTGGAGGGGATTACGAGGGGTCATGGACTTGGCAGTGGCAGCGCTACGCGTTGTCGGGATGTGACGTTTCATTTCATGCACCTGCAATCTGCACACTTGTCTGGGGTGGTTCGTGAGAGTTCGTGAGGCTTGCAAGATAGGAGCGGTTGAAGGGTGTGTCCACCGGGGTCACTTGCAACGCTAAGAGGGTTGTTCGTGGAGAGGCCATCAGACCTTGAAGCTTAACCGCTGCCTCGGCTCACTGACAGGTCAAGCGTACTGAGCAGGACAATCGTGATTGACATGATACTCCAACGTGTACAACTTGGATATACAGACTGTGCAAGGTATCAAAACTCCTCCCTGGACCGAAGCAGCTACCACCTCTCCGGGACATTACCATAATTCCTCAATATCTCCTCTTCTTTCACGTGTGCGCGGACCTGTCGTTCCATCTCGGCGTTCAGTGCCCACACCCACCGATCCCGTTCGAGCTGTGTTATCGTCAGCGACAGCACTCTTTGCCAGTGATCGTCAAGGACTAACCTTTGAGCGCGCTCGGAAGATGAGCAGGACGGGCGGTTTCTTGCTGAGACCCGGGGGCAGAAAGTCGGTCTGCTCCACGTCGCCCCCCGCCGGGACTCGTTCCCATGGTTGAGTCCGCTTCTTCCCCCATCTCTTGGGCTGAGCAGCTAGGCGAATGACGAACGTCGTGTCCTCCGCTCCGTCCGACGCTTGAAGGCCGTCCTGATATACTCGTGCTTGGGGTGCAAGTGGGTTAGATGCTCCTGATTCGTTAAGTTCGTCTTGCGCTAGCATCCCGGAATAGACCTACGACCCAACGTAAGCAATGTCCAAGTTTTCTCCAGTCAACGATGAAACGTACGTAGGCGCCAAAGAGAGGGAACCGCTTTTGTCGGGTATGGTACGCATCCTTCCTCTTGATCTTGAATGTGACCAAGCATCCTCCGGTCAGAACGACGTAGCGTGACCTGATGCAACGTGAGTGACGAGACAAGTACTCGTTGTCTCAGCAAGATCGCCCACCTGAACTTGTCCCATTTGTCCCTCTTCATGTATACCCTTCCGGACAGACATATAGGGCGACACCCATCAATAGCGCACCAGTCCCAGATTTCCGACAAGGCGACGTCTGTCTCATTACTCATTTCCGTGCCCGCAAACGGGTCATCGTGTGCTTGCAACGTCATGACGTCCATCCGTTGTCGAGCCCTGCCACACTGCGTCAGCTGCGTGCTTGAAGTACGTCAAAAGTCAGGTAGCTCACTCAACACGATGCCTGCGCGCCCAATACGATTTCAACGCTTGCAGTCTGTCCACCCACTCCTGTGCAATCTCCGGGGAACTCGCTTCCAGTGGGATGGTCCCACCAGAATCCACGGTGACTTCGAACGTCTGAGCGAGCCGCTTATCCTTCCGACTGGCGGGTTGCTCATCGGTGTCTTGCAGATGATCATGGGTATCCCTCGATGACGATTTGGCCATGTTTATGGTACTTATCGAGCGAAGATCGATATAGCCACTTGAATGTTCGATGAAATCTGCCATTCGTCGATGTTCGTGATCGAGAAAAGCACGGTGGACGTCTTTGAACAGGTTGGCAGGTGTCGAGCCTTCTTTCTGTGGGACCAGGGGCGGACGCGCATCCTTCATATTGGCCACGAGGAGATTGCCTAGTGGGTCAGCCAATCAAGTCAGTCCTCGCACCATCATCAACCTCATTATGGAGACGCACCGTCATGAGTCGAGATGTAGACGCGCTCCTTGGCCGACTTCTTATCGGTATGTCGGATCAGATACCCTTCGACATCAGGAGGTTCTTCGAGCCAGGTTCCGTCTTCCAGATGCATAGCGCGGGGCTGATGTTGCGCTCGTCGAAGCTGCAAGTCTTTCCGGTCGGCCTCGATCTAAATACAGAGTGACGCGGTCAGCCACGATGCGGAGCCTCGCAAGCAATTGCCTCACCTGACTTCGCGCGATGCCCGCCATGATTGCCCACTTTCTCGGCTTCTTCTGCACCGTGGTGGTATACGCGAGCCACTCTAGTGTGCCATCCCGCCCTTTCCACGCGAGCTCGAGGTCCGGCTCACCCTTGAGTCCGCTTTCCTCGCGCTGACGAACGAGATCATCCACATCGGTGGACTGTTTGAGTAATTCCAAACATGTCGCTCGGACAGCGTCCACATCGAGGGCGCGACGCTGCTTGACTCCGCCGACCATATCGTCGTCGTCGTGCGGTATCGATAATCGCACCGAGGTGTTGAGCCCTGGTACAGCGATGTCGATCTTGGTGGGAAGTTCACCGCCCATCTCTCGCCAGAGCTCGTAGAACCAGTCCATGGCTCGAGACCTCTCCGCGATCTTCATGATGAACACTTGCGTGCCCTTTGCTCTCTTTTGTAACCATTGCAACTGCCTCGAATCCTTTATATTGGAGATCAGGGCGCCGGTCTTGCTGGTTTCTCCCCTTTCCAAGATACGAGAAGCGTCCATCTTCAAGCGCGATACCGACGTCGTCAGGCATAACGTCATGTCGATAGGGTTGAATATGGACAGCGAAGTGCGACTGTTGACTAGCGGGATGACGAAGCAGAGGTGCTTGTGACCGGTTATCCGTTCGCGGAAGGGCGTGCTGTAGTCTTGATAGAGCTCGACCTGACCTTTCCGCCAGACTACGATGTATTCCTCCATCGACTCGAGACGAGCGCAGGGATTGCGGCGCTGTAGTCGTATCAGCCTTGATCAGGCAGTGTAAGGAAAGCTCACCTGTGCAGCCTCGTCGAAGAGTTTGAGATCTTCCTCTCGGTGCATCCCGACGCGGATGAGCATGCGATCTGTGCACGAGTCAGCTCAGCCATGTAACACCAACTGTACTCACCCCGCATGATGACCTCGCCCGGTCGGGCTGGCTCCTCCTCCTCCTCCCAATCCTCCATCGCCTCCTCGACCGCCCCTGCGCTCGTTCCTACTGCTTCGTCTCCCTCGCGAGATAAGACTTCTTCGGGGTCTACAGGCGCCTTGTTTCCTTTTCTCCTCTTGACCGATTCTGCTGGAGCGACATTGGTCGTAGACACGAGACGTGCGTGATCGACTGGGAACTGAACGCTCTTCGATTTACCGTTGATCGGTCTGCTAGGTGATAGCTCGGCGGGATGAATGGCGGATCGTGTCGCTGAGCCAGCTTGCTCGTCGTGATGGCCTCTAGAGGAATGTCTCAGAGCAGATTTCAGCCTGCCTGTGATGATGGGCAATCGCCCTCGTGTATAGCGTTTGTCACTCTTCGTCGTCCGTGCGACAGAGGCTTCTTCACTCTCTTCGTCGAGATGCTGGATGGTGCCGACTAACGGACGGGTTGATGAAGCTTGTGACTCGCGTGTGTGGGGAGTGCGATCTAACGACGCTAGGTCTTCGGTCGAATGCGAGGGTGTTTCTCCAAGCTCATATCCGTCTGCTAGATCGTCGTGGACGTCGAGGGTGGAGCGGGAGGCGGACGGTCCGGCTGTCGACGGGTACGAGCGTGCGGTAACAAAGGTGTCTTGTGTCGCGCGAGAAGTGTTGGAAGGGCGAGTACGGATCGAAGGTCTGGCCAAGCCGCTCGCCGAGTCGGAGTCTGAGGGTTGTTCCGCTTTGACAGCGAGGGAGGTGAACTCGCGACCTATATCGAAGCTTTCCCCTATCCAGACATCCTTGCGTTTCTTCTTGCCCTTGCCTTTGCTACTGCCCATATCCCCCTCTTCGTCAATATCGGACTCCAGCTCCAACTCCTCCTCGACCTCTTCGCCATTCTGGTTCTTCTTCCTTACAATGATGCGATGCAGCATTCCTCCCACTCCTGTCCTCTCGCTAGGCGCAGAGGAACTAGCAAAATCCGCCAGGTCCACCTCGTGATCGCTACCCCTCTTCAACCTCCGTACGGCTCCTCGCCGCAGCTCGACCAGACGCTTCCGCTTCTCCTGCACCTCGTCCGAATGCAAGACTGCCTCTGGCATAGGCCCGAGGAATCGTCGGGGAAGCACATGCGCGTCACCATGCGACGCAGTCGCTACGATGGCTGGAGCCGACTGGTATGACGGTCCCGCAGCTTGGGAGTTGGCGAATATGTCATTGGCCAGATTAGGATCGGGGGCGAGGAACTGGACCGACCGGCCGGCAGTAGCTGGCTGGGCGACGGAGGGCATGCTTCAAGCGCAGCTCAGAGCTATGCAGCACTTGCCGCTGGGTGGCGCAGTGTGACGATTAGACGATATTGGTGATGAAGGTGGTATTATGCATGATCTGAAAGGAGTGCGGATTGCGATTTGAGCAAAACAAACAAGCCAAACAGGGTTTCCGACAAGTGACGCAATCAGCTATTCTCGGGTCTGACATGGTAGTTACTCGAGAATGTGGCCGCAGCAGTCTGAAGTAGACCGGGTGCTACTCATGCAAGCTCAGCATGTGACGAGGAAATGCATATTCTGTGCTAGACGAGAGATGTTACATTCGTAGCGAGCGAAAATGATGGAGCAGCCAAGTATGCACAATAGGAGAATGTCTGATTTCTCATTACTGGTCTTGTGGGTCGACTTGATTGTCCGATATGGCTGACGAGAATGTAGTGGCGGTGACAGGAGCCTCTCGGAGCAAGGAGCACGGATCAGATATCTGCGTCGAGTGAAGACGTATCAGTGCTGCACTACCCGTGGACATTTACTCACGCTCAGACCTCCCGCTTGATGAGCGTCACGAACCCCACCACCAGTAAGACGAGCGAGCCAAGCATTGCCTGGCCGTCCATGAGGGCGATACTCGGGCTGGCGCTTGACGTAGACGTGGACGTCGAGGAAGGTGATGCGGCCGAAGAATACGACGAGGCGGAGTCGCGTGAGAGGCAGCCGAGACCACCGCTACACGTCGCGTTTCCCGCTGCGACGTATTCTTGACTTGCGATAGTCTGGTCTACGTAGCATAGCAACGTGCCAGGGTAGGAGGTGATGATGGTGCTGTTGACGCTGCCGCAGATGTACGTCGCGCATGCCGACGAGTCGAAGCAGCACAAATCGGCTGTCGCGTTTGCAGGCAGAGAGCCAGGTGTGTAGCACATCGTCTGTGGTCTGTCGCTGTATGATATTTGTTGCTGATGTCGACGTGGAGTAGGAGCTTTGTCGACGGAGTGTAAGAGTTGAATGATATGCGAGCAATTCTTTCTTGCTGCATGCGTCAGACGCTGCTCATCAGTCGGTCATTCGGTGATGAGAAGCCATGCGATAAAGGCCCCACGAGGCTGTACATTGAATTACACATGACCATTCGCGCTCCTTGGCAGGAACAGCTAAAGGCCCGAAAGGTTACGCTTACGCTTATAGTGACGCAACCGACCTCTATCCATCCTATCTCTCAGATCTACGTGAACGTGGCTGCAGCAGTCTGAGGCAACTCGCGTCCTGTCCATGCATGCTCAGCAATAGACCTGAGAAGACCTGTCCTGTCACGAGGAATCATCACATTCGTAGCATGCAAGGCGGGGGACCAGCTATATATCTACAACTACTAAATTACTCTTTCATCATTACTGCTCATGTCGGCAGCTTTGCCATATTATACGATTAACGAGGGGGCATTGGCATTGAGGGGGATATTGACGAGGACATGACTGTATGGTCTGCGTCGAGCACAACTACATCAGTACTCATTAATTTATACACAGATATGGAGAACGTACTCACGATCAGGTCTCACGCCTCATGAGCGTCACGAAGGCCACCACCCCCAAAACAAAAGCTCCGAGCAATCCTTGGCTGTTCAGTGGAGAATGGATCGGACTGGCACTTGAGGTCGTTGTCTTTGCCGAAGTCTGAGATAGGATAACGCAGAACAACCCATCACTGCAAGTCGCGTTGCCAGCCGCGGTCATTAAATCTTCCGCGACTGACATGTTCACCAAGCATTCGGGCTGGCCGCTCGCGGTGGAAATGGTGCTGTTGGCATGACCGCAGACGTACGTCGCACAGGCGGACTGGTCAAAGCAGCAATAGTCGGTGTTCTCGTTCGCCGGTAAGATTGAGGAGTCGTTAACGAAGCACATCTCGCCGAGGTATGATGATTGTTGTTATCGGCGAGGTAGAGAGGGAAGACCGTTGAATCAGTCTCAGAGGGGATGGCTTAAGAACAATCCCATTCTTTAGATATGCTATGCTGATAGGACACACAAACGCTGTACACGCACTGTCCCCGTCTTTAGCGGGTGAGGCTGAGAGGCACCAAACGTTATCGTGCACCCAATGTCCGTTCGGCGCGTGGGCTGTGCACTCAGGGTCTCGCACAGTACACGGCTATAACACATGACAACGGTCCGCGTGACCCTGAGAAGCCTGAGAGGCGCCCGGCATCCATCTTCGCTTCCCACGCTCGCCACACTGGATCAGGTGTCAGCAGTCGCGCACAACCTTTTGCACCTTCTACACCGTCGGACAGGGTCACACAAGCGCCTCAGGTCTCAGACGGGCTGTCTAGTATATCTTTCAGAAGTAGTGGTGCGAGGCAAGGTGGATCTCGTCAAAATGCTGCAATCAAGGCGGCACTTGCTTTTGTGATGCGTTCTTCTTGGTGCTGATATCACTTGGAGAGATGCTGTGGAAATATCCCATGCTTTCGTGTTTACACTCTGGAGCGATGAAGAGGGTGCGATCAGTGAAACTCGCAGATACTCTCATGCGCGATGGACTTCATTTGAGCGTGGGTGGTGTACATCATCGTTGTCGTCCTCATTGACGCCCTCGTCGTTGCCTTCGTGTACTCACATGCATTATTGACCCACCGCCATCTACCGACGGCCAACTAGAGTCGGAGCAATCCTGTAATCTCGATAAGATGCAAGATACGTTGATATCAACGTTCAACGGCATGCCCGCCGGCCACGACTCATATCATGTTCTGGTGATCTCGGTTAAACCTAGGATGTCCGCTGATAGCTGCATGACCGACGGGCAGCGAGTGCTCCTGTGTTAAAATTGCCGTAATCTTGCCGGACAAGATCTGTGATTCGGTCAGAGTATCGGGAATTACCGGGGGAATTACCCAGTTTGTCACCGCTTTGCTCACGTTGTAGGTTGCCGCGTGCGATTATCGGTTTCGCGGCCGTCGGCTTGCGTTATGCTGGAGGCGTAGATTAATCATGATCTGACGCGGACACTGCTCTGCATGACCGATAAGTTCAATAGTCGATAATGACCGACGGCAAGTACTGTGATGTAGAGATATGCAAAGGTATATAAAGGCGTTGAGGTCGCGCCTTTCCGCACTGCTTGTCAACACCACCGATCTCCACTCACATCCAACACCACCACCACCACCAACGAGCTATAAATACCCTCAGTCAAACCCACCACAATGCACGCAGTACTCATAGGCGCCTCCAAGGGAGTAGGCTACTTCACCCTACTCCACCTCTTGTCCGACACCACCTCTACCGAACGCTGGACGGCGACACTGCTCCTGCGCAAGCCCGACACATTCAAGAAAGATCCTAAAGTCGCGGAACACATCGCGAGTGGAAGAGTAACCATAGTTCAGGGCAACGCTACGAACGAGGACGATGTGCGCAAGCTGTTCGACAAGAAGGTGGACATGATCGTGACTTCTGTGGGTGGGTTGTTGCTTCTCTATCGTCGAACTCACCCAGACATGCGGATGATCAAGCTGACACGCATCACGCTTCACCAGGCGCCGCGCCCGCTTTCGGCTGGAACGGTATCTCGATCGACCAGCCAAACTTGTGTAAGGAGAGCACGCTTGCCCTGCTACACGTCCTCGCGAGTCTACCTGCCGGTACATACATGCCGCGCATCGTTGCCGTGAGCTCAATGGGGATAGGCGAGAACCACCACGCTCTCCCGAAGTCGATGCAGGTGAGTCTGTGACCTTCAATCTATCACAAGTCTTTCATAACCCAAGCTGTCATAGTGAGCGCATTGGCTGACCTCTTGCTTTCGCATAGCTATTCTACTCATGGGCACTGGCCAAACCACACCTGGACAAAGAAGCCTTAGAATACCTCCTTCGGCGCGCAGCCTCCATCATCCCTACGCTGCCCACTCCAGACCCGAAATCGCCGTTCGGCACATCATTATCCCCAACGGCGATCGAGAGCGTAAAGGAAGGATTCGTTCCTGAACTAATACTTGTCCGAGGAGCGTTTTACCTCGGTGGCGATTCGCCTGCGCTCGGCAGAGAGAAGACTAGAGTCGGGGAGAACATCGCGACGTATTCCATCAGGAGGAGCGAGCTGGGCCGCTTTATTGCTGAGGACTGTGTCCCGGGCAAGGACGAGTGGGTGAATAAGTTCCCCATGGTCGGGTATTAGCCGGTCGTGTAGTTAGGAAAATATAACGTAGTATTTCTTGGTCCACGTTTTATATCCGTGATATCCCTGGAGATGTCAGAACGACGGCTGGTTCTGCTTATGAATGTATTGCTCCGGCAAGCTCCGCCTTCACCGTATAAATGCGTCCAAAGCAAGGTGCGTGTGTCATTGACTGACTGTGGTATAGACCAGTGCTGCTATTGGCAAGATGTAAACTCATGGCATAATCACTATACAACGGCATCACTACCCTGTCTCTCACCTCCATCACCTTATTCTCAAGCAGTCGAAAGATCTTGCCCCTCTAAACGACTAGTACAGACACTGACACTGGGTGCATCGCCCCTGCGTACAGACAATCTGCCATGTATTCGATTCTGTCTGACAACTCGCGCATCAAGCGATCATCGCCCAGATCTTGGCGTACCAGGTCTCCGGCTCTTCGTCATCCTCGTCTTCCAAGGTGCTCAAAAACTCTATTCCCGATACAAAGTCTATCTGAGATGGGTCGAGACAGCTGGTCTTGCGGATGATCTTGTGTCCAAAGTAGACCACCGCGAATAAGAGGATCGGGAGGCTAAGGTAGGACAAGCTCAGCTTCGCTACGGACCAGTCACGGAGATGACCTGGGACCTTTGAGACTCACTAATTAGTCACGAAAGTCGCCGTGTTCCAATTTCCTGCAAGGAACACGGTCCAGCCTGAGAATAGGAGGAAGACTGTGACGGCGGCGAGGGCATACCACGCGGCCAAATCTGATGATGGTGTATAAGTCATGTGGGTTAGGCTTCTCCGCGAACTCCGCGTGCTCGGAAAGACCGCTCACTATAAGTGTTCAAGAAACTGCGGTATGGCAAGGTACTCCTGTCGATTGACTGGGCTACCAGGCCCTTGGAGAAACGAAGATAACTGTGGTGAGGACGGTCAGTACGCCGACTCTGCCACCTTGATCGTGTCACCAATAAATACTCACGTTATAATGATGGCGAACCAATTCAGGAGACCCGCGCACGAAACCAGGTTGACCAGGTAGTTGAACTGAAGTTGCTTTCACCGTCAACACTCCTTCTGTTCCATCCATGAAGAGTACCAAGACGTACAGCTTCTCCTGCCGATGATCCGATACTCATAAACGCGAGGAGACCAAACAGACTTGTGAGTAACACGGCTACCCATGGGGTTCCGAATCTGTTGACTCGACTGATAAATCTAGGCGCCTGACCGTTGACAGACAGAGAATACAGCGCTCTAGAGGCGACATAGAGGTCAGAGGAACCAGCCGACGCCGCCGACGTCAAAATACACGCGTTGATGAGTGACGGTAAGCCCTTGATCCCGGCCTCCTTCATGGCAATGACGAAAGGCGACATGTTGGCATTGGACGTGCCTACACCCAGGCCAGGATAATTCGATGGCACCAAAATCCCAATGACGAACTATAATAGAGTCGCAGCCATTCAGCTTTGACTCCTTGACAGTCTTCAGTATCAATGATTTTCCCCGACGTACTGTTCCACATATGTAAAAGACGATGATCCTAACGAAGATGGTCTTGATGGATTTAGGCAGGGTCTTCCGGGGATTTTTGGCTTCACCTGCGGTGATAGCGACGATCTCGCTTCCAAGAAAGGAGAACACCGCATTGACGAGAACGCTGAAGAAACCCAGGAAGCGACCGAGAGATCCTTCAATGCCGTTGTACTGGACGAAAGGCCCAGGATCCTGCCAATACTTGAAACCAATCACTTCGCCAGATGGTCCCCCACCGGCACTAAGAATGATGCCCAGCAAGATCAAACCAACAATGGTCATGATCTTGACTGAACAGAACCAAAATTCAGACTCGCCGAATACGCGACTGCCCATCAGGTTGATGAAAAGGCAAACCACGAATATGATGGCAATCCAAACACCCTCAGAGACCGTATCGATCCAGTAGCTGACCAGGACGGCACAAGCCGAAAGCTCTGCAGGGAGGACGAGACCCCAACAGTAGAACTGAACGGGCGGATCAGCGGGTGACATTACCTTCAACTCACGTAATTCCACCCAAGGGTGAACATGAGAGAATGATCGACCATACGCTAATAGAGAAAGAGTCAGTGTCGATGGCGTAGCTGACGTAGACCGACAACATACTCCGGCAAGCGACAAGTGACCTCCAACGATAGGAAGGAACGCAACCATTTCCCCGAGCTGGACAGTCATCAACGATCGATCTCTAGGATGTACGGCCTGGACTCACAGAGACCATGACCGATACGCAGACACTTCCGACCAAAGTGAAACCCAGCAGCAAACCCAGCTAAAAGAGCCAGATCAGCTGACGCAGTGGGATTCCTCAGGATGTCATCGTTACTGACTGGACCACCGTTTGCCAGGCTGCTGGAGGTTCCCAGGAAGAGACCCGTCCCGATGACACCGCCAACAGAGATCATGGTCATGTGACGCCTGTGATTGGAAGTCGACAGATGCGTTGGACAGATGAGCAAAGGAGGGAGCCACAGACACGACTACCTACGCTTTAAGGCCTCTATGCAGCGATTGGCCGACCAAGTCGACTTCACCTTCGCGGCCATGTGATACCTCTCTGACGAGCACAGGCTCGGAAGGTACGTTTTTATCACCCATGGCGAAACAGATAGAGTGTACGGTAGTGGAAGCAACGAGAGCGGATGGGATACGGACTGCAAGGAAAGAGTGAAGGTGTGAGGCGGGCTTTATATCCGTGTGATCTGCTGCGTGTGGCCAGCCCGAATGGCAGATTTGGACGTGAGATTGCGCCACAAAGATGGTGAATAGATTGTGTATCAGCCAAAATGCGGGAATGCGGTAACCTCGGAACGAGATTCCGCGTTTCTCACTGGTCCCGAACCGCGTTGCCTATCTCCGCGTTTTGCTCTCAATCGTCTATCCTACACCTTCCATCGCAAGTCCTGCAGTGTCCATCGTGATACATTGGTCGCTTTCTCTCATATTTCTCCAGTCGTATCCCCGGCCTTCACGGACGTTCCGCGATTCAACCACACGTTTCCGGGTTGGAGACCGCTTTACCGCAGCGCGATCCGAGCAACCGGATTGTGACCGATTACATCTCAGCTCATCATGTCATCGATTGATCATGCGGACGAGACCACGGGGCCGACAGCTCCACCGCAGGGATCACCCTCTTCCCCTCCGGCTAAGCGCATGCGCACAAGGAAAGCATGTTCTCATTGCAAAACACGAAAGATCCGTTGCGACTTTGCCGCGGGCACCGCCGTTAGTCAGCCCTGCAGAAGGTGCAGATCATATGGATTGATCTGCGATACGGCAGATGGGTATAAGAGACAAGCAGCACGTCCTCAACATCAGGTGAGCTTCAGACCATCGCACTTTTGTGTTGGAGAGGATTTTGAACAGGGCAAGATTTTCAGTCCGTCACCCGAGCAGGAACAGCAGAGCAGGCAGAGGATGATCATCACAACCTGCTTGAGCAGCACGCCTTGGAGGGAGAACAGCCCCACGCGTCGGAACTTGAGAACTCGGCGTCACGTCATGACACACGATCCCTTAGTCCAGCACGCCAACGGCTGATTTCCTCTTCAACGACTCGTTCTGCCTCACCCCCAACAGTCCGTCCCACGGTGATCTCAGCTAGGCAGATGACTGAGGATCCCATTCCTTCGGAGCGGGAGCGGCAGCTTAGGGGTCTGCCGCTAAGATGGTAGGTCGACCTGTCGAAGCTGCACTCCGCTGCTTACGATATCATTTGAAAAGCGGGTTGCGCCAACTCCTGGAGAACAAGGTAGACGGCAGCCATTTCTGTAAAGCCGACCCCCGCATGCTTGGTAAGTTGCTAGATGGAGTGATTGGGATCGCTGACCATAGGCAGGCTCTACGAGCCTCTCCGCCCTGCTATCACCCATAACTCAGGACACACTCGGTAGTGCACGGGTATTCACGCATGACATGCGATACGGGTTAAGACGACGAGACACGCTTCAAGAGGAACGAATGATATGTTGGTCGTTGAACGGATCAAATCCCGTTTGGCGTCTCCCCAGGAATCCTCTAGACAGACCGCTTGTAGAGAAACGTGAGTGATTATCATCGGTGCGAGTTGTCAGTGGTGACCTGGGTCTGCAGTCTTGGATTATTATGCGTCCCACATCGCCCCAATATTTCCAGTCTTACTGCCAAATGAGGCACGCAATCTCAGGATGCTCTCTGCTTTTCAAATTTTGGCGATGTGCGCCGTCGCCTCGTTGTCCCGAACCGTTCCAGAGGCTTTGTGTTACGCGGTCCGCAGCCGACTGTATCACCTGATGGAGGGATCGCCAGGCGGGAATATATGGACGAGTAGCTATGCCAACCTCACGTCTCTGCTCATCATCACCCTGAGTGCGGAACTGCACGGAATCACCGCAAGCGCAGGAGGCAGTATAGCCTGGCTCAGAACGGGAACAGCTATTCGCATGGCCCAGGATTTGGGATTCCATCGAAAGGTGTCAGATTTCAGCATGTCGCAAGTGCAGCAGCGCGTTCGAAGTCGGATCTGGGCGCTTTGCATGATGACGGACGCTTGGTGAGCCAAGGTACTCAAGCTTATCCGGCCCAAATTGATACCATCATCAGGTACGCCCTCAGCTATGGTCAGCCATCCATGTTGGACACACGATTTTGTGATGTCCCAATGCCATCAGCGCATACGGAAACTTCAGGCGCTACATCGACAACTGATGCTTTCATCTTCCACCTCTCAGGAGTGAGTTTGACGGGTCATCGAATGCCAGACGCTGACTTGTGCGTGTAGCTTACTTCCCTTCTACGCCAAACCAGTAAGTTTGCACCCCGTTACAGCTCGCTAACGCGAGCACCAGTCGGTAGCATTTTTGACATATCTAGACACTCTCCCGTACCACAAGTCGATATGGATAATCTGTCGCTAGGGATGGCAGACTGGAGATCGCAACTTACTCCAGAGTTCACATTGACTGCTGACAGCAACGCTGCCGATTCAGCGGCGGCTCTGTTGGAGGTCATGGCAAGCTGTATCGAGGTGAGCCTTTCACGACCGCGAGTCTTGCTCAAATACGCCCCTCAGTTCATCGCCTGGCGTCCATTTCGGTATCCCTCCGATTCCAATGGCAGATCTACTTTCGTCGTACCTACGGAACAGTGGGAGGCTCTCCTACATCGATCCCGGATAGCTGTTGAGTGGTTCGCAAGATGTGGCCATCACATCATAGATTCGTGGTTTGTGGCAATGTATGCATTAGGTACGTGGTCACGACAAGATCCTGTTGACCGAATCTCCCTCCTCAGCCAACATCGCGCAGATGCATTTTTACCATTACGTTTCGAGGAAGGATCCTCTTTCGCTAGCCGCCCTATCTGCAGTCAGAGAGATTTTCGAAGGTTGGGCTGCCGCCCAAGGCGATCGTTTGGAAGCCACAAGCTTGAGGTACCGAGTGTGCGATCTGATCGACATCCTCTACCAGGCTGCGTTGGAGGGTTGTGATAACCCTCGTGTGCGAAACACGCAAGCGCCCGAACGCCGCGACGCCCGAGGTAAGCTCTTCAGAATAGGAAAATGAGAGTCGACTGACGTTCGCAGGCTCCACTCAAGCGTTCGCCTCTGTCGACGGGTCGACGTACGTCCATCAAGCTACGCAGTATGATACAGGTGTATTCGACCTTGATCTTCCAATTGATTCCTCTGGCGAAATCTTCACTGGAGGCGGGACGCAAGATTGGGATACACTCATGAACATGATGCAATTCTCTCAGCCTGGATGGACCAATTCGTAGAATGCATGCAGTCGTGACTGCTTAGGTGTCAACTACTTGGATGGCTGATTTCTGATGACCCAATCAAACGACTCTGCCACGTATCGGATGTTTCCCGAATTCAGTCCAGCTACACTCAAACGGCCTGATGGTGGCATGTAGATGTGAAAGCGCTCCGTTAATGCCAGGCATTGATCCGCGGTGAGCCCAGTGTACCTGTAAGAGATATCAGCTTGAATACATACCCCGAACGGCGTGTTACACACGAGAACATTCCACGATGTCTGTTGATATGAGACCATTGACCAGGAGTTCCCAGCTGTACCAGCAGCTCCACGAGCTGTCTCCGCATGCCATTCATCCTGTCCGCCATCATCTTCACTTCCGATTTCCACCGTGTCGACAAAAGGTCGTCGGCAAAGATGACTCCTAGCTGAAGCAATGTGTTAGCAGGGATTTGTAGCGCCACAAATCTTCACTGCACTGACCAGATCCGCACCAAATCGCGGTGGATTTGATATTTCTCGACGAGTTATCCTCTTGAGCTGCTCAGAGACGTGATGGGCCTGGGTACTTCCAGCAGTGAGTATATGGAGCGCACCGAGACGCTCTCCGTACAGGCCCGCGTTTTTGGAGAAACTCTGCGCGACTAGCATGGATATCTGTTGCTCGGCGAATATCGTGATTGCTCTACAACATGAGTTATAATAAAACCTACAAGGAAGCTGCAAGTCACTCACTGTCTATCTTGGTCAAAATCCCCGCTCACGAAGCCTTGATATGCAGTATCGAAGAACGCAAAATGTCTTTTGCCCTTGAAGATGTTGGCCAAAGTCTCCCACTGTGACTTACTCGGGTCACAACCAGTCGGATTGTGACCGCAGGCGTGTAGGACAAATATGCTTTCTGCGGGCGCGGCTTTGACGCTTTCCACAAGTCGTTCAAAGTCGACATCGCGCGTGACTTCCGAATACCAGGGATACTCGGCTGTCTCGAAGCCAGCCTGCTGGAAAACCGCATGGTGGTTCTCCCACGATGGATTTGAGATATAAGCGACCTTTGGCCCAGTGACCAACGGCAGCAGAAATGCTGCACCGAGGTGGCAAGCTCCAGTGCCTCCGCATGTTTGCGCCGAAGCGACTCCACCACTACAAGCTAGCTCTTTGCCCAGTACAAGGGCAGCGGCTTCCCGGAGGAATCTAGCGTCTCCCTGGATGCCGAGGTATTCGTGATGGTATGATGGTGATGCTATCAGGCGAGCTGCCGCTTCTTGTATGGAAGGCAATGGCCAACATCTGCCCTCATCGTCGCGATAAGTACCTGGCCCAAGGTTCACCTGAAGCCGTTAGACCTGGAACCGATCTGATTTCACTTACTCTGTTCGGATGCTTGTCAGTGGCGAATTTGTCCATAATCTCGAACATGCTACACCAGTCAGCCGGATGCCTATATGATAATGGGCTCACACATCGGGCGCGGGAAGTGGCAGGCCCCCATATT
The DNA here is from genome assembly GCA_026538355.1 of Cryptococcus sp. GC_Crypt_5. NCBI lineage: Eukaryota > Fungi > Basidiomycota > Tremellomycetes > Tremellales > Cryptococcaceae > Cryptococcus > Cryptococcus sp. GC_Crypt_5. The sequence goes on from JALPBZ010000131.1 coordinate 38,458, forward strand.
GACCGCTGATACGAAGCACAGGTTTTAGCGCAAAGCTGATCTACCGCAGACAAAGCCCACCTGATTGATCGTGACATTCTTGCCAGAGTATTCCGTGCGGCCCAGGTCGAGTGCGCAGAATGGCGGACAGCTATGAATAGGATACCTTTTATGAAGTCGACGCTTCCGACCTGTCCTCGATGATGCGCACGAGGGACGTCTAAAACGCAAGCCGACGCAATGGCGGCATGGCGGCTTGCGCGGAAGAGCGTACCTGTCGAACATGTCTCGCAACGACGGCAGCGCGGAAGACTCGTATCCGACCTTCGGGATAACATCGGCTCGGATACTACGTTACATGGTAGGCGGCATTGAAGCACTCTCGTCCACCCGAAAACCGACCCTGCACAGAGCGAGCCATTCTCCACACGTTCGGCAGAAAAACCTGTGCAAGATAAGCAGCATGACTCGGACGTTCAGTCTTCACACGTCTTGGAACAAGAGAAGTACCGTGAGCAACCCAACTCCGCCAGTTCTTTTTGTGCATGTAGAGAAATATGATAGGCTGAACCTCCATTTGAGTGTTGCATTAAAGATAGTCAGTCACGGACAGGTAGAGCCAGGATGACAAAGCCCTTCTCAAGTTGAATGTGCCGTCAACTGTAATATGAAACAGTAGCGATCGTGGCGGCGTTCAACAACATGTTGGCTTGATTACAATGCATGCCTCAAGCAACGATAAAACGTATCCCAGTCTAAACGATGTTGGAAGGGTACGAGTACGTAGATAGCCTGACAAAGTTCTCTTTGATCGTCCGGGGACTCATGAACCGGGCGAAGCAACCAGGAGATGCGACTTTGTCATTCGTCCCCGATGCTCTGGCTCCACCGAAAGGCTCTGTGCAGCTAGTCAGCGATGTCAGACGACTCTCGACCGATACATCCACTTACGCGCTCCAACGACTGCAGCCGTACACTTGTCATTGAGGTAGACTAGAAAGATCGGTCAGACCGCATTCCGCGAATGATGCGGGTCACATACAGTTTCCACATGCGTAGCGAAGTTTTTCCTCGGCTAGCACTAGAGCAGCTCTGTCTTCGGCAAAGCTGATGGGATCGTCAAGTCTAGGTCTCGATGTGTATATAACTCACACTGCTCCTGTCAAGGCATAGTCGGACGTAGAATCAACGAGGTCGAGCAGACCACCAAAGTCCGCATCGTCGTAGACGTACACCTTTTGAAGAATTCAATGACGCGTTATGCGTTTGTCACACGTATTTACTCACGGTAATGACTGGGCCAAAGATCTCGTTGACCATGGTAATTGATTTCGGATCCTTTGTAAGGAGAACAGTGGGTTGTATGAAATATCCCTTCGAGTCGTCGCCTTTACGTTCATTTGAGTAAGCGCAAAAAAATTGGCATAAATTAACATCGGGGACACACCGTTGCCACCAACGACAACATCAGCGCCACTTTCCTTGGCGCTGCTGATGTAGCCCATGATTCTGTCGAAAGCTCCTTTATGAATAACCGAGTTGACAAAGTGGCCCCAATGAGCCTCTGGCCCGACGGTTATCTGGTTGACCTGAGACGCGAGTGTATCCCGGAATCCAGCATCCCAAACGCGCTGGGACACGTAGAGCCGTGAGAGGGCAGAACACTTTTGACCTGTATCAAGTTGTCTCAGGTCAAGACCATCGCAAAGTTGCAATTACCATACCTTGATACTCGAAAGCGGCTCGGATGGATTGAGCGACAGTTGATTCAATGTCTGCCGTCTCGTGAACGATGATAAAGTTCTTCCCTCCCGTCTCTCCTACGATACGGGGGAATCTGCGATCCTGGGTCAGCTGTGATGGCTCCGTATTGTGACGCAGACGTACCCTCGGTAACTTGAAAGATTGCTAGCAATATCTTGGTTTAGCTTCCTGAAGATGGCCGAGCTCCCAGTGAAGTGCAAGCCAGCGAATTGTCGATGGCTGATCATGGCGTCCGCCACCACTTCAGGGGGACCGGGAACGAACTGCACGGCAGCAGGTGGCACACCGGCTTCGAGCATGATTTTGTGAGACCAGTAAGACGCTAGTATAGCGTAATCCGAAGGCTTCCACACGGTGACGTTGCCAGCTAAAAGAGGCGCTGGAGGGACGTGTCAGCTACATGGTATACCACTGGCTGAGAAAGGTGTACACACTGCCAACACTGTGAGGTCAAGCGAATGTCAGACTCTCATCTGAACGACGTCTTCTACAGACTCACAGATTCCCTGTAGCAGTGACGTTAGCACAGCTCATATGCCAAATGTCAGATTAGCTCACCAGCCAAGGCAGTGAAATTGAAAGGAGAAATGACACCGACAAATCCCTCCAGAGGCCGCCATTCGATACGGCTGCGATTCCAACGGTGAGATTTGTGTATAAGACATAGAATGCTTTACTGACTTCCAATGCCCCCTTTCGTTGATTTCCGGCTGAGACTGGTACAACTTGGCAACGATATGAGGACCGAAACGGAAAAAGTCGGCAAACTGCGCACAGTGTGTTCAGCGACTGCAACTCGCAAAGTCCGGCAAAGTTCACTCCCTTCCACTCACTTCAGCACCAATGTCAATCTCCGCCTGCCACACATTCTTCCCTTGCCCAAGCATGGTGACCGCCATGAGTTTGTACCTCCAAGGTCCAGATATCAATGCGGCCATTTTCAACCATATCGCCGTTTTCTGACCAAAAGGCACAGCTTCCCAGGCGGCCTTCCCTGCCAAGGCTCCCTCGATGGCTGAGCGAACGGTAGCTTCGTCGGCTTGATGGTAGTTTGCCAGGACAAACTGGTGATCAGACGGCATGACTTGCGTAGCAATGTTACCAGTTTTGATATCTTTCCCATCGATCTGAGCGCCACATTAGGACTGGCTGCAGCATTCACGTGCAAACACGTACGACACATGGGATCTCGTAAGGAGCGTTCTTCAGACAGTCGGCAATAGCCGCTTCCAACAGGGTTCGTTCCGCAGAACCAGGCGCATAGTCCTGTGTTGGCTCGTTATAAGGAGTAGGGATGTTGAATGTTGTGGTGGACATGGTGAGAGGGAGCGAATGCTGAACTGGCTTCAGTACTGTGGAAGAGATCCACATATATACCGCGAGCCCGGGTCGCACTGGTCGGCAGATCGGATACAGGCGACAACCAAACGCGGCAACGCGGAACAGGCGGATTGACGGTATAGCGGTAACTCGTATCGGGCACTCGAGTACTCCGGGATTGTAGCCCTCAAGCTAATTCTGTCTTACTCGAGTGATTATGATAATAGCAAATGGACCAACTTTCCCCAGATGAATCGTCAGCCTACCAGACCCTTGCGAGCACTCATCGTACCATAGACTCCAGGCAAAGATGATCAACGCTTTTCAACAGTCGTTTCAAAGGCTCACTTTGAAGAGAGTCATACAATCCGGTGCGAGGCTTCGACTAGAGTCACACTGGTACCCACGCGCTACCAAAGTCACGCGAGCCGCTGCTCGTTGGACAGGAATCTTCGTGGGCGGATTCGTAATTACGGATCAGGGATGGATCCTCATCGACGGACTGCGTGCTCCCGAGCAAGATGCAGATGGTCCCTTGACAACGCTGCCATTGTTAAAACTATTGAAAAGTCATTTGTGAGCGCGATGGCATTGGGCAGCGTTCTACAGGACAGCGGCTGATCTACCTTATGATTAGGGTATACACTTGTTGCTCGTTCCCAACGGTCGTGGATTGGAGTCCCAAAATCATCGATATCGCGGCCAAAATCCCAATCGTATCTAGGGTTGTCGAAGCGGTCATACACTCCACTTTTTTCCTTCAGGTGAGGCCGACAGCCTTCCGTCAGTATTGCTGAAAAAAGAAAAACAGTTTTGCGGGGGTCAAACCGCCATAGATTGTATTCCAGTCGCTCAGAACCTTCGAAAAGCAGGTATCAACACGTATCTCCAGTTTAACGTGGAAGGGAATTATGCAGGGAAAGCGATTGACGTTGATGCTCGGCGAGACGAGATGATCAATTCGATCAAAGTGATCGCAGAGATTGCGCGAGAAGCAGATAAAACGAGCTCGACAGTACGCAAGCCCGGCTACGCAGCAATCAAATTCTCAGGCTTGCTGCAAGACCCCCACGTACTTCGCAGACGAGCGGCAACTCTTCAAAAGTTGCGAGCGGCAGATGGAGTTCAACAGGGGTATTATCCTTATCTCCCGGTGGACGGTGATTGGAACAGACTCTTCACAGCCAGCGGTGCGGAAGAAGAATCGGTATGTGGCCCTGGAATGTAAGAGGAGCTGAATCTGGTCAAGGATGTCTGTGCTCTCCGGCAACTGTACGACAATATCCGTAAGATCATTGCTGTCGCCGCAAAGGAGAACGTCGCTGTCTTCGTGGATGCAGAAGAAACATGGCGAGTAGCCAACTAGGAGTCTACTTTGCGTAACTCATGCCCACTTTAGGTATCAACCAGCGATAGAGGTGATCACGGAAGACCTGATGTCCGAGTATAATCGAGGAGCAATACCGATTGTTGCTGGGACGTTCCAAGCATACCTCCGCAGGTAAGGGATTGATGTACGGGGATGGATGATGACTGTCTTTTCTGCAGAAATCGGGATCTGGTAGCTTCTCAGCTGCAACGCGCCGCGGCGGGTGATTATCAGCTTGGCATAAAGCTTGTCCGAGGAAAGTATCTTTTGGTCCGCTCGACGGGCTAATCTCTGACGGCTTTTTAGGTGCATACATCAATGCTGAGCGAAGGTCCTGGAGCGAGACCGGCAGGGCAGGCCCTCCTCCGGTCTGCAGCAGCAAGCCGGAGACCGATGCGAGCTTTCACATATCCCTAAAGACAGTCCTAGCAGCGATGAAGGAAAACCCCTCTCAAGGGCCCATGCTCTTGGTCGCGTCGCACAATCCCGAATCCGTCGCTTTCACCAAACGAAGCATCGTCCAATTAGGTCTCGGAACGTGGAATGGCGAAGACAGCGTCCTTCTCCATCCAGAGGTGGCAAGACGACTCTCGATCGGTCAAATCTTAGGTAAATGTGGTGGTTGAGTCACGTTCGAGGGACAGGTACTGATCATGTGCGCAGGCATGAAAGATGGTCTTACTGGACGAATTGTTGAGACATTCAAGAACGATGCACATTTGCCCATCGCTATAAAGGTACGCCGCCGTGTCATTCTACAATGCTGAACCATACAGTGTATGCCATACGGCACTGTCAACGACTCAATGCCCTACCTGGCTCGAAGAGCAGTGGAGAACAAGGCGCTTATGAGTGGAGAGGGTGGAGCGATTGCCGAGAGACAAAGGCTTGCTAAGGAGTACGTCAGACGTATCTGTTTCTCATAGACATGCATTATGGTATCTAGTATTGCTTTGTCCTTGCTGCAACGTCATCTGAGGACTGATGCTCGCCTCCAGCTAATAGGCAGAAACTATCGGTGAGGTGCTCGCTCGGCCAGATGGGACGTGACGGAGTCGCGGTATATCTCACATGTCGCCATCTACGTACGCAGTGTCCCTATCGCATTCATACATCGGCAGTCCTCGTCGACAGGTGTCGAGATGAGTATATCACCAAGAGTAACAGCCCGATACCGGTGCAGATGACCCCCGACCAGATGCTATACAGAGCGCCCGTTCCGATCGATCCCTGCGTATCAGCTCGGTCGGCACAAGGCGAACCCACCTGTACGGGATCGGCCATCTCGATGGCTATGAATGAGAAGATCGCTCTGGATAGAGAGTTGGTCGCCGCTGCCGAAGACGCCTTGCCAGGGTTGTTGTCGACCAAAAAGGCCAGGCAACAGACATACACCCATCTAAGGAATTAGGCTCGTTGAAAGCATCTCCACGGCGGTACTCACGATGTACTCAGTCCGATAACGAAGAGCATGACCACCGGACCCGCTATCATCACTTGTTGGTCAATGATCCAGCCATAAGCGAGAATACTGAGTGGTAAGAAGGGTAGCAACGGCCAGGCTGCCCTCAAGCGAGACTACATCAGATCACGTCAGCCGCGATCAGTATTGCAGGATGGTCGGCACTGACCTCGCTGATATATTCTCCTGATTCCTGTCTACACCTGCTCAACACTATATCGCCATATCTACCGCCTATCGTCGATCCCAAGATGTTGCCACCACCGAGGGCGAGGAGTGTGACCCCCAACTTGAGCTCAGTCAGATTGTACGGCGCCAATTGCAAGGTTTTTGACGTGGTGTACATGACCGACTGAGAAAATAAGTAAGAAATCGAAATGATCAGAAATGTGCTTACAAAGAGAGCACCAAAGATCCACCCAGAGAAAAGGATGATGAGGATGTTTGATCGTGATCTCATGATGCCCCACAACGCTGACAGTGGGTTGATATCAGACAAGCTGATACGTGGGCCTCCTGTCATGGCTAGTATGAGCCATCTTTGCCATGGTGTCGATGGAAATCGCCTCACCCGTTCCACTTTCGCCGCGTTCTGCTGTCCGCGCAAGTGCTTTGATATAGGCCGGGGATCGCTCCTTGCGATGTGTTTCGGGAGTGAAGAAAAGAGAGACAGCGCTAAGGAAACCAAGTATCGTATATAGGTAGAATATCTATCAGAGGATCATTCAGCAAGCTGCCTTTTTTGCGCATCGCTTACGCTTCGCCATCCCAAAGACTGATTTGAGAATCGGGTCAGCGACACAGATTATGTCCCAATGCCAACTTACCTCGCCCAAAGCGCCACCTATGATCTCTTGTTTAGCTGATGCTCCCGTAAAAGCACCATGGACGTACCTATCAATGGCCCGACCGAAGTCCCCAGTAAGGGGGAAGAATTGTAGATGCCCATTTTCGCTCCACGTTGAGATGGATGATATATCTCCTAAAAGGACTGTTAAGCCCGCGGAAAACGCTATCTGATGTGATCGACTGACCGAAAGAGTTCCGGCTCCCAAAGCTTGTACTGCTGCGGATCCTGCAGCTTGGATGATACGGAGACCTAACAAGACTGGGAGTGTTTTGCAGTTCGCAGCGCCAATGGACGCCGCAGCGAAGATCTAAACCGAGGTCATTACGTGCCAGATTGGACCAGGGCGGACATACTGTGAGAGAGATTATGTACGGATACTACTTGCCGCGTAAGCCTAATCTCTCTGCACGTTCTCGTCAGGACTCACTCTACGACCCCAAAGCTCCCCGTAGACACTCCACATGATAGGACAGATACCTTGTACAAGTACAAAGAGAGAGACCGTGAGTGCAGTTGCGGAGGATGATGCGTTGAACTCTTTCTGGACGCTCGTATATACGGGTGAATAGATACTTTGGAATTGCATCAGCAGACTCTTGTGGCTCTTGTTGCAAACGACTGACCTCGATCCCGCCGGGGGAATGAATGACGCTATGGCGACCACTAGAAGAATAAAGGTCTGCGTGACCAATCAGCCAGATCATCTTGCGTGAGCGCCTCGGCGAGACTCGCCTTTTTCTTGTCTGACCAAGACAACGGATCATTCTCCAGAAGCGTAGGATCAGATGTTGTAGTGGCATGGTTCTTTCTCGTTTCTACAAGCGAAATGTCGGCGGCCGCTAGACGTTTATCGCAGGAGGGCGCTATTTTTGACATGGCCGTGTTGTTCGCAAGAAGCTCTGTCATGGTCGCTGAGATACTGTACCGGACACTGACCTCGCTGACGCGCTGGTGGGATGCTGTACTTATGACTTTACTACCAGTACCTCTTGTCGATTTTCTACGCCACTACCAAGCGCGGCAAGGCGGGATCGCGGCATTCCCGGGATGCCCAAGAGAACACAAACGACGTCCCTCTGAACTGTTGCCCATATGAGGATGAGTAACAATTGCCCTCTTTCTCCATGACTTGAGATGGCTAACATTGTAACCCAGCATACACGCTCAGCACTCGCCATGGCAAAAGTCCTACACAGTGTCAACCCTGAAGCTGGCAAGTCCGTTCATCAACTTTGACGAATCAGCTAACAGCGCACATACCAGCCCCGAAGCCTGTCGGACATTATGGTAAGTTGTCAGCGAATGTGAGGCGTCTGCTCACGTAGCCCAGTGCAAGCGACCATCCATGGGAATACCGTTTACACAACAGCAGTGTTCCCGATGGACCCTCATTCGGGCCAACTCGTCGAGGGCTCTGTAGAAGAGCAGGTAGTGAGTCCTGCTGCATAGTAGCAATGATGAGATCTGAAAGCATCCCGTTAGAGGCAAGTGTACAGTAACGTGCAGGCAATCCTCGAAGGAGCTGGGTCGTCTTTGTCTCTCATCATCAGGCAAACTGTTTTCCTCACCGTGGGTGATCCTCCCTTATGCATCTGAAATCGGAGCCAGACTGATGCGGCGTAATTGGTTATAGAACATGAAAGATTCCCCAGTGGTAGGTCAAGCGCCGCAGGCGTAGATCACTCCCAGCTAATGAAAATGTGGCCAGATCAATCGGGTCAGCGAGGAGGTACTCCAGGGACATAAACCTTGCCGGTCGTCCATTGGCGTACGTCCGTGTCACCAAAAGAATGAAGTAAAGCTGACCAAGCAAGCATTCCGAAGACGACCGAGTTGCCGCTCGGTTCACGACTCGGTATGGACGTCATAGCCGCGCTCAGGGGAAACGGCAGCGCCGATAAGATTGATTACTAAAGCAACAGAGCGGCAAAGCGGGAAACGCGGCTTGGGCGGCTTTTATCGTATCAATCCAGTAGCTTATATAACATGCATCTGTCCTCTCTATTGCATCCATTTCATCTTCACGACTCTCCTCAGCTCGATACGTGCAAAATGGGTACAGTCAACGTTCTCTTCGACGGCGTTTCTGGGTACATGTGAGTCTGCTTGAACACTGTCAGCATTGTCGTATCTCATCCACGTTGATGTAGGGGTGGTACAGTCCTCCACCAGTTCAAGCAAGACTTTGACAGCAAGTATAGCACTGTCAGACTGTTCTGTCTCGTCCGCAGCGAGAGTCACGCAGAAAAGGTCAAGGGCTACGGCGCAACCCCTCTGGTCGCTAGCTTAGACGATGAGGCGGCTGTCACCCAAGCGATAATCGACAACGATAGTCAGTGTTTAGTCGACGCGAAGTAACAAGGACTGATGATCGACTAAAGTAACTATTATACTTCACATGGCCGACACCACCAACTGGATGCGGCAGTCCTACCTTCTAAAGGCTCTGGCGGCCGTGCAAAGCAACCTGCAAAAACACTATGTCTCAGTAAGTATTCTGTGCGGTATCGGGCGCTTCTGACAAAAGCTGTTTAGGTTGCAGGCGCCGATTCTTTCGGACCAGCCACCGGATGGCCCAGGCATGATGTTGTCAGCGACCTCGAAGACTGCTATCAGCAAGAGGTAGATTGTTCGACCCAATATGAGCGACGGACAGTGAGTCGAAATTCAACAGATCAACTTATCACGCTCATTGCAATCGCAAGGTCGATATGAACATACACAACACGGCGGAGGACAATGGCATCAAAAGTTACATCGTGTTCGCTCCTTGTGTCTGTGAGTGTGCAGCGACGGAGTTACGACAAAGCAAAGTACCTGACCTCCCGCAGACGGTCTCGGCTTGGGTTTCGGTCACGTCACCTCCATTCAGGTTCCAGGCGTTGTCAGGGCTGCCGTGAAGGATCGCGCTGCGCACTACACTTTACCGGCTGAAGATGTAAGTCAGGACTGCTCCAGAGCTCAAACGTCGTTTGACAGCGCATATCAGGGTTGGTCCATCGTGCATGTCGAGGATATCTCCAGTCTTTTCCTCACACTCCTCCATCGCTCTCTCAACGAGCATGCCCCGTCAGGTAAGGCTGGAGGATACTACTTCGCTGAGAGCGGCTTCGCCAGCTGGCGGGAGATTGCCCAGGTCGCCGCCGACTTCTTGTACAAGCGTCAACTGGTCGATAGTACTGAAGCCACACCGTGGCCCGGACTCCCAGACAAAAGCACAGCTGCGGCGTCTCTGAACTGCACTCCGGGTTATGTCTCTCACATCTTTGGTGGCCTGGTCAGGCTCAAGGCTGAACGCGGGGCGAGTATCGGCTGGCGACCGAAATACGACCGAGCATACTTTTTCGAAAAGTTTGACAACGAGATCGATCCGTTGGCAGAGCGGGGCTTCGCATTCGAAGCGAAGAAGGTACTCAAGCACGATGAGCTGCATGGGGAGAGTAAGCACTAGACTTTCCAGTAGCGCGTTTACACGTAGAGAGACGCAACTGCGGAGCCACGGCCATGTATCGACATACAGGCACCATAGATGCATGGCTGGGCTGCGTCCCCATTTCATTGCAGGCGGTTGTTCGCGTCGGGGGCGATGGGTTGTAGGGGTTACACGCCTCCGAAGCGAGGACCCGTATGTCACTTGCTGACTGTGGTGTAAACCAGTGCTGCTGTTGGTGCAGACTCATGGCGTAAAACACTATACAATCCCCTCACTACCCTGTCTCCCATCTCCGTCCCCTGGTCGTGACGAAGTCGAAAGCTCTTGCCCCTCTATACGACTAGCACTGACACTAGGCGCATCACTCCTGCGTCTCCGCTTTCGATGCTCAGGGACATCATCCAACTTGATCCCAACGAGATTAACAGCTTCACTACTACTCAGAAAACGCATTTGCTGCTCGCTCAATCCCGCTTTGGGCAGTGTGGCAGAATGGAAACTTGCTCTTAGGGCAGTATGTGGGACCGGGCTAGAAATTGTCAATGAATGGGTCGATTGCGCCGGTGAAGTGGCCCCGTACGGAGATGTAGAGCGTAGTCTGTTCCAACGTGAGGTGGACGGAGCACGAAGCGAGTGCGAGCGCAGTGGTAATGACGTTGAATAAGTATTGCTTTGTTGGCCTGATGGAATGGTACCGCTGTCCGAAGCCTGGGGGTTTGACGAGAGCGGAAGTATCCGTGTTCGTTGCAGGAAGTCCCGTAAGCTAGGACCTGTCCTGGTTCGTACATCCTGATGACGAAAATGAGGTGAAAGTCGATCTGCGAGGTCCGCTCCTTCATTTCGCGGTGAGAGGGAAGGCGAAGACATCGCCTCGAGATACGTCGGCGCTTCCCCCCATCCTCGTCGAGTTGTGGCGGTGAGGCTCGGCACACCCATGTTACTCGGTTGAGGACCGGGTACGTCGCCTAGTGTCAGTGGCGCTGCGTGTGGGACTGCTTGCTCTTCGAGATCGTTGGGATATAATATTGCGTTGTGAATCACCAGTGGTGCGTTGTGATCGCGACCTCCATGCTCTGTATTGTTGATGTCGTTCGGTGCGGGAAAAGGGGCTTCAATAGGTGTAGAGGCGGGTAAGAACCCATCGACATCATCCGCCGAATCCAGTACTTCGTCCGAAAGCTCGGCATCTGAGAACGAAGATTTCGAGCGGCGTCTACAGTATCCAATTGAGCCCTCAGTCAGCCTACGTCGAAATGTATTCTCATATCATAGTGGAAACGACTGACCGGACCAAGACCAACTCCTCGTCGCCCGCTTCTTTACTGTACGCAGGCAACGTCCTGATGCTCCGCCCACTCTCGGTCCGTCTCAGCGCGCGCCCGCGCGGTCCACGCATCCGACCGCGGACGCTAGCAGTCGCGTCTGCTCGAGCTCGAGCTGCACGTGTGTCGCGAGTGGTGGTCCTGGATAGGTCATCTGCTGTGAGCGGGAGTGTGCGCGTGGACCGGGCGTCTGGTGTCGAGCTGGATGAGGTATTTAATGAGGATGTGTCGGTAGTGCTGGTTCGGCGGAAGTGGCGTTTGAGACCTTTGAACAGCTGCGGTCGGAAGAGGAGCTGTGGTGTGGGTAAAGCATGAGACGGACATCAGTATTCTCCAGCTGCATCTCGAATGGTGCTGTTGTACGGGTATGGCAGTACTTGACTCACTACGACAACAAGCAAGACTAGGAGGACCATGATCACCGAGACGGCCGCGATCACAGCGACTGAGGCTTTGGCCGACGTCGACGTCGACTTCGAAGTCGAGGCCGAAGCCGAAGTGTCGCTACCAGCTGATGATGTACCGGTATCGCTATTTGTGCTAGTACTAAAATCGGTCTCAGAGCTGGTTATAGCAGTGGTAAAGACGGTAGGGGTGATGAGAGTCGTGGGGCTCGCTACGGCTAGTGAAGAGTTGACTATACGGCGGTACATGGACGTGTGGGTCTTGGTCACTCCTCCTTGATGCGACGGGGCATAACGAGCAGCGCGCAACGAGGGCATGGTAGCCGTGAGGTCGTGAGGGCGGAAGATGATATGGTGGATAAGTCTGGTAGCTGGAAGACGGAGAGTGCAGTTTGATGGATTGAGTCGAGGTCTTGTGTGCTCAGTGCTCCTTTAGCTGTGGAGTGCTGCGAGCGAAGGGTGAGTGCAGTTGGAGAATCTCGAAATCCTACCGACTGGTCCAATGCGATGATTGATCAATCATCGAGACTTTGCAGGTCCGATAGTACCATCAGCATCAGCATCAGCATCAGCATCAGCATCATCTGATCAGTACATCATTCCCAATCGTCCTGTCTTGCGTTCTAGCGCAATATGCGACACGCGTCATACTGATCAGCATCGCAGGGACAGGGGATCAAAGGACGTTGCGTGATGATCGTGATGGTGTTTGCGTTGATGAAAAGAGCTTCCTTCGATCAGTCGTGCCAGGATCAATCGCGCCAGGCCTTCGTCCTACAACAGCGTCGTCCCCGTACAGTGATCGTTCGATTGTTCATATTTCTCTACCAGAGCTATAATCACCAAAATGGGGTATGTCCCACTATGAAATGTGGAATGGTACTATTGGATGCTAGATGATATGTAGTCTCACTATTATATACAGCGCACAGCGTATTATGTATATGTATTGCACCTCACTCCCTCTCCACTGCATCTCCCGTCGCACCACCGCGGATGCGTTCAATTGCCATAGAAGTCGTAATGTCATTTATCATGTCGTTATAGTCTTGCTTTCTTATCTGAATCATTTGTTGGGAATCACCAAACTATATATGCACGTTAGCGTCGTGTCTTTCCGTTTGATCTTGGCGCAACTCACCATACGTCGCTGGGATCACACCCTCTCGACCACTAGCAGGGTCCCGAGCGTACCACCACTCGTGCGACTGCTCGTCATCGAGTATAATAACCATTTGCCCAGCTTTCATACTCAGTTCCCCCTCTTGCAACTCAGGCCCATCAAAGTCGTACCGCATCGTCGTCTCCCGCCCTTCTTCCTCCTCCTCCTCCTCCTCCTCGGTTGACTCCGCATCGGAGCCAATGGGGTAGACGTGCGAGTCGTACGACGACGGATCGGACCGGCGTGCCACTGCCGCGCCGGCAAGTCCGCCGCCCACCAGAGACGCCTCTAGCGCCGCTTGGACGTTGTTGAACACGTGCTGATGCGTCGACGAGACGTCCGACGCGTTGTCCTCTGTCTTCTCGTACATCTCCCGCTGGACTGCACTGTTCTTCCTCTCCCTCCTTCGTGTGCAGTACGCGATCAGGAAAGCGAGGAGGATGAAGAGCAAGATCAACCCCGTCGCAATGGCTATAGCCACGAGAACGACCAGTCCTCTGGCGAGGTAGTGTCGCACCTTGTACGAGAAGCTCGAGTCGGAGTAGAACAGGGTCGAAGCGCTACCCAAGCCTCCCGTGGAGGACGAGGCGATCAGGTATGGGTACCAGTTTGCGCCGTCGTATAGTGCCGAGGTGACGTTGCCGCTGTCCTCGAGGTACAGGTCGCCAGACACCATCAACATTCGGTCGTTCTCGATTGACCCTTCGGCAGTGTGCTCCGTGGACATTGGCACGAAGGCGAGTTGTTGGACGATGCTTCCGCTCTCCAGATACGTCTGATTCTGCGCAGTCCACGTTGATCCATCCCACCGTTGGAGGTATGGCGAGCCGTCAGACGACGAGTAACCGGCGGCGAAAATGTTCGTGGCGTTCTTGTCGTCGACCGCGACTGCGAGGGCCGGCCCAGGTAGAGAGCCGAGAGCGGTCCAGGAGGAGTTGTCAAAGCTGTAGGAAGCGACGTATGCGACGTCGCCGGATGACAGGACGAACGATCCAGCGGCGATGAGAGTGTTGTACGAGTCGCCCGCAAAGTCGATAGCTTTGACTTCGCCGGAAGCGAGCCCGGAGCCAGGCGTCGACCACTGCGCGTCGCCCGAGTCCCAGAGACACACAGCGGCGCAGGAGAGCGAGCCCGCCTGGGCGAAGCTGCCCGCGACCACGATGGTGTTGGTGCTCGTCCTCGATCGGATCGCGTTCACGGTGACGTTTGAGCCGGAGGCAGCTATTGGTTGCAGTCAGCGCGGTGCCAATACGGCTCTACCAGCACAACTCACCACCCAAAGACGGCATGCTGCCAGACAACCACGCTCCCTTTTCCAGGTCGTACACCACCAAGCTGTCGCCAACACCGTCGACACTAACGCCCTGGCCACCGACATACAGATCGTTGCCGACCACATCGAGCGCCCGGACTACGCCACTGACAGCGGGACTGGGACCTGTTAGGTCACTAGTGGAAGAAGAGTAGAAGGCGACGCCTTCGAGCTCGCTAGATCCTGAACCGGAAGTGAAGTTGCCCCCTAGGATGGTAACGGTCGGTTTGCCAGAAGCAGACGAGTTGGTCCAGAACGTCCCCGCTAACACAGCCGGTGCCGCAGCCGGGTACGATGTGATGCTCGGGGCCGTTGCCCTACCTGCGAGAACAGGGGTGGCTCGCTCGACAATCGCATCGGTCAATCGGGATAACCACGCGCGGGTGAACGACGAGTGAGACGAGTGATGGGAGCGCTTCCGTGTGGCAGTTGAGGAAGAGGATGAGGCCGAGCCGGTGGTCCCGAACGTTACCCCTGTCAAAGAGGAGATGGTCGCGGAACCATCATCTCCCGCTGAGAGCATAGCCACGCCGCTGACGCCGTTACTGGACGAACCGTACACTTGCCCAGCAAAGTATGTGTCCGATGACGAGGACGAGGCGGCGCCAGCAGACACAGTGCCGAATACGACGCCGGTGCTGGCCCACGAGGAAGAAGAGGTGTCCCATACGGCGTAGCCACCGCTGGATGTGGAGGTGCCATTGGCAGACACGACACTGGTGAAGTTGCCTAGAACGATGAGTTGCGTGGTCGAAGAGGCCGAGGCGACGAGATCGGTGACGTAGCCGTCGACGCCGCCGCCTACTGCTGCCCACGCTTTCGACTTCGGGTCGTAGCGCGCGATATAATCGAGGGCGACACCACCTGACGCAGCGGTGGAGGTAAAGTCGCCACCGAAGAAGACATACCCGTCGACGACCGCTGCGGTGTGGACGATCCCGCTCAAGCCCTGCGACGCTAGCGCAGACGCCTCACCCGACGCGGTGTCGATGGAGAGGACGTTGGTGTAGTTGTTCGACGCGGAAAAGTCTCCTCCGACGAAGACTGTGTTGTCAAGCGACACGATGGTGTTGACGACCCATGACGAGGCGGATGAGCCGGAAGCGTTCAACGCGGCGTCGAGAGAGAAGCCCAGGCGGGTCAGGGCGGTCTCGGTGCTGTTGCTGAGGTAGGATGAAGCGGCGTTGGTGTCGGAGCTGGATGACCGGGCCCATTCGAACACGCCGTACGACACCGCGTAGCTTGAGTTGGTTGATGAGGTGGTGATGGTGGTGTTCGTGCTGGTCGTCCCGTTCGTGCTCGTGGTAGTGCCGTTGGCAGAGGTCGTGGTGGACGTGCTGAGACCGGTGAGAGTGAGCTGGACTCGATCTGCCACGACGGTGTATTTGCTGCCGCTTGTCACGGAAGCGGGGCTCGACGAGAGTGCCAAGCTGATGGTAGGGGTGAAGCTGCTGCTCGACGCGTCGACGGGTCCAGAGTACACCAGGGTCTTTGTGTCGTATTGCACTTGCTCTGAGATGGTGCTCGTCCATCCGAGGCCACCCTGTAGCGGGAACACTTCGATGTCGACACTGGTCCGGCTGTTGCAATCGCCAGTGCTCTTGCAGCCGGGGATGAAGATGTAGACGTCGTACGTTGCGGAGGAAGAGACATCGGGGTAGAAGGTCACCTGGGGGTAGGTGGGGTTATTGGTGGATACCGAGGAAGAGAGGTAATAGTTGGTTGCGTCGGAGCTCGTGACGCTTTTCGTCGTCCAGTCGCCGGACGTTTGGACGGAGCTGCTGTTACCGCTGGAGCAGGTTGTGGCGCTGTTGGGCGAGGTCGCGGCCGTTGCGTATGCACCTGAGAGACATCAGCGTGGCGTTTGCTGCCACGAGGCAATACTCACCGTCAGTCAGCATTGACACACTGCTCAAGCCAGCGCCGTCGCCAATCCATCCCTTCAGCTGGATCTCGAACCCAGTAATATTCCTCGCACCGTCGGTGAAGACGTAGTCTTGAGCACCTGTGGCCGAGTCGGTGTAGATCGGGCAGTGGGTGAAGCAAGTTGCGTTCTTGCCCGTAGTGGGATCGGTGTAGGTCATATTGAGCTGGGTGTAGTCTGGCAGCGCGGTGAAGCTGAAAAGGAGTCAGCATTAGCTGTTCTTCAATCAAATCGATCATAAGCCTACCAGAAGTTCGTCGCGCCTCTCCCTTCGACCAACCCGTTAACCATCCTGATCCCCGTCGCGGGCAGGTACCCCTCGCCGACCAGGTTCACATTTGAAACCTTGTCATCCTCTGCCAGCCAAGTGCCGCTGCCGGGGCATAACAGAACATCGGTATTCGAGTAGTCGGACTGGTTCGTGCTCGGCCCCGCTTCGATGGTGAAGTAGCTGCCTGAAGCGGAGGACGCTTGGACGGTCAGAGGCGTGAGGTACCCAGAGTTGCCGACTGTCGAGGTGTTTGCGGGCGCGGAACCGGTCGACGTGGTCCCGTTGGTCGTCGAGGTGGTATTCAAGAGTGAAGAGGTGTTGGACACGAAAGTGGTCGTGAAGTCTCCGCCGAAATATATGCTCGAGCCATTCGCCGAAGCTGATATGCTTTGCACGGGTCCATTTAATCCCCCGAACTCTGGTGTTTGCCAAGCATCGCTCGACGTTGACCACAGAGCAACGTTGCCCCCGCTCCCTGAGGGCGCATCAAAGGAACCCCCGAACCACACTTCTGCATTGTCGTTGTCGCAGTATACCGCGTTGACCTGTCCAGACACGCCTGAAGAGAGCGCTACGAACGTGTTGTCGGATATTGAATAGGAAGCGACGTTGTTTGCTGTTGTACCGGAGAGTGATGTGAATGATCCTCCTAGGTAGAGAGTACCGTTGGATGATGATCCAGTGGCGTTTGACCAACAGATAGCGTTAATTATCCCCCCAGAGTTGGTGCTGCCTAATGCCTGGAACGACCCTTCCGAAGAGCGATAGAACAAGGTGTCTCCATCTGAAGAAAACGATGTCGACGAAGACGACGACGACGAGTCGGAAGAGTACCAGTCGAGGCCTGAGAACGACCCGCCCAAGCCTACTGACCCCATCTTGCCAAAGTCGACTTGGGGCAGAGAGGAGGGCGCTGAAGAGCCCATCGTGGTAGCTGGGACGAGGGCGAGGATGGACGCGATGAGGACAGCTGGGAACGATGGTCGATAGTTTCGCGACATATCGAAAGTGAAAGAGAGAAAATTTGATGGTAGGTCAGAGGTCGGTGCGCAATGTCGAGCGTGTCGGTGTTGATGTATAGAGCGTGTAGTCGAATGATCGCTTATTTTTGCTGATGCTGAAAGAGCGTGATGGTCGGTTCTATCTTGGAGTTGATGGCGGTAGATGCATGATGTGGCACGATCAAGGATGGGAAGAGGTGTAGAGCAAAGTAGAAGATGGAAGTGATGAAGGAATCAAGACAACGCTGTGATGACTCGTCTGAAACAAATCAGAGTAACAAGCGTGTTGACGTTTTGGACCCGAGATGAAAAAGCAAAAAGTCGCGTGTGGCTCTGCTGTTCCGCGCCGCGTGATGTCTCTGGCGTGGGGGAGTGAGTGAGAATGAGGTGGTTCGTCGTGGACTACTATCAAAGGAGTGTGTTCGATGCTAGTTGTGTTGTGTCTATAGAGCGTGTTTCGTGTGTTGAAGAGGATGCAAGTGTCATAGCCAAGCAATTGGTCCATAGCTGTGTGTACTGCTATTGTCGAGGGATCTCTCTATCCTGAGTGATTTCACCACCTAACATCGTGTTGTCGTCTACTCGGTATTGACTTATTTTCGCGGTGAATCGCCCAAAGCAGTAACTCCCTTCCATCAAGGCAACACGTGACAGGGTCAGCGCGTGTTCGTGGATGTTGTAGTCATCATAGTATCCATCTATTCCTCCTCTGTACATCTATCTTCTCCATTATCCATCCATCCTCTCCATCATGTCCACACAGCTAGTCTCTTGATCCTCTCCCCCCCTGAATCCTTGCCCTTCTACGTAGTTGTTCATGTACGCTCAAGATCCGCGGCGTTCCACGGCGGTACGGCAGTACAGAGCTTGCAGTCGCGATGTATGACATCTTCCCCGCAGGAAACGAGTATAAGCTCACGATGTAGATGCGAGAGTCTGCTTCTGTTCTATACGATACTACATATACGCCCTGAGACTGCATCGAGCGTACCATTGACTCGAACAAGAGCCACAGCCGCTTCATGACCGACCCCAGCCTGATTACGACGAACCGAATCGTTCCCCACGCTGACATCAAGCTGAGATCCCTTGTCGAGTATGTAACCGCTCACAATATCGAAGTGTGAGTCTTGCTATCTCATAATTGTCTATCATGCAGGGTACATGAGTAGCTAGCATTGTCCTTGTAAGCAGAGCTACACTTCACATCAACTCTTCCCTTCTTCTCGAACCCATATCGTTGTCTATCTATGTACACTCCTCCTACCATAATGACTCAAGCTCCAATTAAGGCCTAGTCACATTACGAAGGAGCACGGTCCTGACAGTCATGCTAATCTCGCTCTCAAGCTTGTTTACCAGCGCCAATCGCCATTTCAGATACCCCCTCGGAACAAACCATTCTTTCGTCGCATTCTCCACGGACATTGCTGGCCTTCCCTCAGTCATTCACAGGTGGGACAGGACAACCTCCATCCTCCTGTTGCTCAAAAGAGTGGCTTTCCTTGTTAAATTTACCCTCTTCGAGTGCCATACTGTCACACGACCTAGATCATATCTCAAGCAGACAGCGACCCATCATGGTCAATTATCCATCGAGAGGCCGATCTCTGCTGGCTTCCGCTGGCTTTTCCTTTAATATATCAAGGAGGACAATTCCGTAAGCTTTTTCCTCCATCCTTGCTCCCCGCCTCATGCTGACCTGATCTACTTCCCAGCTCAATCCTCCCCCTCCACATCTCCTTCCACAAGGGGCGCGACCAGGGTGACCTGGTCGTCTTTGCGCCAGTCGACCGCATGACGGTCGATCGAGTCACTCAGGCCAGCGCCCAGGAGCAGCATGCCAACAACCCCCAACCTCAAGTGGCCCAAGACGATCAGATCCGGTCATTCGCCGTGGTCGCGCCGGCGGAGATCCGACTGCGGTCGCTGATGGAGTACGTGCATACGCACAACGTCGAAGTGTGAGTCGAACTTTCCTCTTATGCGCACCGCCCGCCACGCTCTCTTGGCTGATCTCGATGCATGTTTACTCAACGTTGGCACTACCAGGGCCAACCGCCACTTCGGACTCGTCGACGACGAGGTGTGGGTTTGCTTATAGGCTCGCTTGCTTGGCTTGGCTGACGGCCCCTTGTTCATGTTACTCTAGTCCCACTATCGGCCACACGGTCGATACCGCCTACAACGTGGTCGCCACGACGAACGTCGACCTTCTCACCGCCCCCGAGGCGGTTGCCGTCGCCGCAAGAATTAAAGAGATGTATACTCTCTTTACCGAGAAGCTGGAGGAGGCGGAGGCTCGGCGTCAACAAGGCGAGGTCCGTATAATCCCATTTCCCATCAGGGAGGAGAGCTATAGGTTCGCAGAGTAGATGTGCGTAGGTCATATAGCAATACTCGTACATGTACACACTCCTGTAGCACCTGTCATGTATCAATGGTACTTCTCACTCAATAAAGAGTCAAGTCATCATAATCATTCCCGACCCATGTCATACCATTCCGTGAGATGCTTGAATAGCACCGAGACGTTGGGCTTCCCGAGTTCATCCTTTTGTCGACTATCCCACCGACTTGAGTGCGATCTGCAGCCGTGTCAAGAAGTACATTCCAATATATGTCTAAGAATCAAGGTGATATCCTTCTGCCCTCCGCTTGCAATACCCTTCTGCAACAAGAACTATTCTACCTATTTCCGATCACCCCCGCCCCTTCTTCCTGTGCACACTGCACAGCGTCGCCAGACCCGTCCTGACCGCCTTGGTGCAGCCCTCCGCTCTGCAGACTTTCGGCGTGATGCCTTTGTCGGAGCAGTCCTGAAACACAGTGCGGCGTCGGGGAACGTTCTTGTCAGTGATGATTAGGATCAATCACACTTGAAACAATGAACACTCACCTGCACATAGCAGGACAATTCACACCACCACGTGTTGCGGTTTCCCACCTGACGGTGGCAACCTTACTTGAGGCAGAAGCGATGGTGCTTCTTCTCAAAGTCGACTGCCGGCTTGGGACCGGGCTTGCGAGAAAATCCTGAGAGAGGAAAGAGCGGAGAAGAGGGTCGGCAAGTGCGGAAAGTCAAAGGCGAAAGTGCGGGTTCAGCGGGCTATATCGCGTACATGCCGTTGTGGTTGGTGCTGGTCGCAGATGGTGCTGGTGCGACGGATCCGGTAGGAGGAATGTTGATGGAAGAGGACGCGTTGGACAAGACGGAGGACCTCGCCGGTTGAGACCGGCTGTTGCCCGCTGCGATGTTGCTGCTCGGGTACAAATGTAAAAGGTTAGCCCGTTTAGTCTTGACTGGTATTCCTACCAGACAGACGGTGAAATCATAGCGGCACTCGCTTTGACATCTGACGGTTCTGGACCTCTGGATGAGGAAGCAAAGGAACGAGGAATACTTAGCAGGAAAGTCGAGAGTAGAGCGGAGGGAAACGAAGATGACGAAGCGCAGGGAAATACGGAATTAACTCTAAAAAAGATAAGATAAGATACAGTAATGGGTTGCCGACTATGCTTTCCTTCCTTCTTCAAACATATATATTTCCCAGATATCTCTTTTCCCGTTTACTTCTTCCCAT